>JXCR01138109.1:59784-72832 GCA_002079205.1 Phalaenopsis hybrid cultivar
TGAATTAAAACTTTACTACAATAGATCATAACTTTTATGTAGTACTAAAATTACTCGAGGACAATTAATAGTTAAGCGTGGGGGATTTTGACCAAAGGAAAATATGTTGAGATTTTCATACCTATTTTACACTAATTTTGATGATATTCCACTTTAAAAAAAGGTATTTTTGATGTTTTGTTGTAGGTATGATGAATTATTGTCATTAAAGTAAAAAGATGCAAAAAAGAGCAAATTTGGAGTGAAAAGGACTAAAATATGAAGATTTGAACTAGGGCACCGACGACGAGCCCAACGGCGCCGACGGCGAGAATTTCTTGAAAGTCCAATTCAAATATTTTAGAAGGCCTGCATACGGCGCCCTTGAGGCCATCGACGGCAAAATCAGTGGTTATCCCAATAGGGGCATTGAATGTGGACGATTTTTAACGGGATGCTTAGGCAATTTTTGAAAAAACTCTTCTACAACTTTATAAGAAGATTTTGGCCGAAAATTGAAAGGATGTTCAAAGGAGTTCAAGGGAGAATAGCGTCCAAGAGCCCAATAGTGTGTAGAGAGTCTAATTTAGGGTTAGATTGTGAGGAATTCTTTGAGAGATTGTAACAGTGGATGGAAAGTGAGAGATTTCTTCCTCCTTACCGCTTCGAAGAAGAATTCTGTGTGCTGTAAGGAAAGGAAGAGATTCAGAGGAACTTCGAGGAGTTTTCTTAGGGAGGAATTAGAGATAAGTGTTATTTACTTGTTGTAGTTTATATGATTTTACTTTTATGTATAAATATAATGTTTTGTCATATCGTCCCCATGGATTCTGAGTTATTTTCTCTATCTTTCTTCTTGTCTTGAGATTTTGTGAAATAGTTTTTTAAATTGGTTAAAGAAATTGTCATAATCTTTTCACTTCGATCTTAATTTACTTTCAATCTAGCTAATTGATTTGTTAAAATATGTTGAGTTTTACAACTAATGTGAAGATTACATCCAAGATTCAGGGAGGTCAAAGCCCTTGAAAGTTGGGTGCAAATAAATAGGAAAATAAAATTATCGGGCGTAGAATTGGAGATTTTAGAGTGACAGACTAAAATCCCTAATTTGGTCCTATCGTTTGTGTGTCGAAGTGCAGATGTTAGCCCTCAGGCGAGGGGAACGTGGGAGCTCTGAAGTGAAAGTCGGTATCCTCCTAGCCTAGCCGCAGATTCAATAAACAAGCATAGGATTAGTCAATGTTCTTTATGTCTGGACCAAAGGGTAAAGAATATGTTTCCTATTTGGCATAATCCAAGTTGAACTGATTCACTTTATCCATTCACTTTAATTTCTTGACAAGGAGAAGGATGTTTTCTTATATATTGAATTTCACATTAGAAACTTTATTAGTAGAATTAGTTATTCAAGTGTTATTAAAATTACAGATTTATTTTAATTTCTTATTAGTAACATTAAAGAAATTTGAATTATATTGTTGTGATTAAGGATTGATTTTCTAAAATCTTAGTTCGTAGCCTCTAATATTACTCTCTGTGGGATTGATATCTAACACTCCATTAGAGCCATGTATTGCTCGAGTGATACATATACTTGTACTGATAAGTGTGACTTTACCATTATTGAACATTTTTTATAAACATCTTTATCGAATCTATAATCGTTGTTAAGTTTTTTGTACCGTTTCCGAGGAATTAAATCTTCTAGCAGCAGTATTAAATCCTTGTATTTTTAAGTTTATATAAAGTCACAATCATAGGTTCAGCAGTAATAATTTGTAAAGTGGAAAGTGATAATATCTACATGGAGGAACACTTATAATTATCCCATCATAATAATATCTACAACAACCAACACTTAAAAATATTGAAGCTTTTCAACAACTAGATGCAACACTCAACATTGGGAATAAGATCATCNCGACCTAACTAAAGGGAAAACCTAAATACATTCCTGAACTTATTTTTATGGATTAACATCTTTTACTAATAGTGTTCTCATGAAGTTCCTATCATTTTTCATATTCTAGGTGTCTTGAAATTACAACATATAGTCATTCTTAAAATGAATAGAAAACTAGAACTCTTNACTAAAGGGAAAATCTAAATACATTCCCGAACTTATTTTTATGGATTAACATCTTTTACTAATACTGTTCTCATGAAGTTCCTATCATTTTCATATTCTAGGTGTCTTGAAATTACAACATATAGTCATTCTTAAAATGAATAGAAAACTAGAACTCTTAAACTTGATGACTAGATAGTCTTGTACCTACAGAGTTAATTTAATTACTTGAAATTTTTCTAAAAATTTCACTATGGTATCTAATCTTTAAATCAAAGAAAAGAAAACTAGAACTCTTAAACTTGATGACTATATAATCTTGTGGCTACAGAGTTAATTCAATTACTTGTTTTTTCTCTGAAAATCTCACTATGATATGTACCTATAGAGTTAATTTAATTACTTGAATTTTTTCTAAAAATCTCACTATGGTATTTACTAAACAAAATTTATAGTACTTTTGAATTAAAACTTTACTACAATAGATCATAACTTTTATGTAGTACTAAAATTACTCGAGGACAATTAATAGTTAAGCGTGGGGGATTTTGACCAAAGGAAAATATGTTGAGATTTTCATACCTATTTTACACTAATTTTGATGATATTCNGTATTTACTTAAACAAAATTTATAGTACTTCTGAATTAAAACTTTACTACAATAGATCATAACTTTTATGTAGTACTAAAATTACTCGAGGACAATTAATAGTTAAGTTTGGGGGATTTTGACCAAAGGAAAATATGTTGAGGTTTTAATACCTATTTTACACTAATTTTGATGATATTCCACTTTAAAAAAAGGTATTTTTGATGTTTTGTTGTAGGTATGATGAATTATTGTCATTAAAGTAAAAAGATGCAAAAAAGAGCAAATTTGGAGTGAAAAGGACTAAAATATGAACATTTGAACTAGGGCACCGACGACGAGCCCAACGGCGCCGACGATGAGAATTTCTTGAAAGTCCAAATCAAATATTTTAGAAGGCCTGCATATGGCGCCCTTGAGGCCATCGACGGCAAAATCAGTGGTTATCCCAATAGGGGCATTCAATGTGGACGATTTTTAACGGGATGCTTAGGCAATTTTTGAAAAAACTCTTCTACTACTTTATAAAAAGATTTTGGCCGAAAATTGAAAGGAAGTTCAAAGGAGTTCAAGGGAGAATAGCGTCCAAGAGCCCAGTAGTGTGTAGAGAGTCTAATTTAGGGTTAGATTGTGAGGAATTCTTTGAGAGATTGTAAGAGTGGATGGAAAGTGAGAGATTTCTTCCTCCTTACCGCTTCGAAGAAGAATTCTGTGTGCTATAAGGAAAGGAAGATATTCAGAGGAACTTCGAGGAGTCTTCTTAGGGAGGAATTAGAGATAAGTGTTATTTACTTGTTGTAGTTTGTATGATTTTACTTTTATGTATAAATTTCATGTTTTGTCATATCTTCCCCATGGATTCTGAGTTATTTTCTCTATCTTTCTCCTTGTCTTGAGATTTTGTGAAATAGTAATTTGAATTGGTTAAAGAAGTTGTCATAATCTTTTCACTTCAATCTTAATTTACATTCAATCTGGCTAATTGATTTGTTAAAATATGTTGAGTTTTACAACTAATGTGAAGATTACATCCAAGATTCAGGGAGGTCAAAGCCATTGAAAGTTGGGTGCAAATTTAATAGGAAAATAAAATTATCGGGCGTAGAATTGGAGATTTTAGAGTGACAGACTAAAATCCCCAATTCGATCAGGGCATAGAATTGGAGATTTTAGAGTGACAGACTAAAATCCTCAATTCGGTCCTATCGGTTGGGTCAATTTAGTCCTATCGTTTCTGTTGAAGTGTAGATGTTAGCCCTCAAGCAAGGGGAACGTGGGAGCTCTGAAGTGAGAGCCGGTAGACGTAGAATTGGAGATTTTAGAGTGACAGACTAAAATCCCCAATTCGGTCCTATCGTTTGGGTTCGAAGTGTAGATGTTAGCCCTCAGGCGAGGGGAATGTGGGAGCTCTGAAGTGAAAGCCGGTATCCTCCTAGCCTAGCCGCAGATTCAGTAAACAAGCATAGGATTAGTCAATGTTCTTTATGNAATTAGAGATTTTAAAGTGATAGACTAAAATCCTCAATTCGGTCATATCATTGGGTGTTGAAGTATAGATGTTAACCCTCAGCTGAGGGGAACGTGGGAGCTCCGAAGTGAGAGCTCGTATCCTCCTAGCCTAGCCATAGATTCAGTAAACAAGCGTAGGATTAGTCAATGTTCTTTATGCCTGGACCAAAGGGTAAAGAATATGTATGCTCCTATTTGGCATAATCCAATTTGAGCTGATTCACTTTATCCATTCACTTTAATTTCTTGACAAGGAGAAGAATGCTTTCTTATATATTGACTTTCACATTAGAAAATTTATTAGTAGAATTAGTTATTCAAGTGTTATTAAAATTACAGATTTATTTTAATTTCTTATTAGTAACATTNTCTATTTGACACAGTATAAATTGAATTAATTCACTTTTTCCATTCACTATAATTTCTTGACAAGGAGAATGATGTTTTCTTATATATTGAATATCACAATTAACCCTTCTTACTATCATTAGTTATTTAATAGTTATTAAAATTATCTATTTATTTCAATTGTCTATTAGTGACAGATAANGGGATTGATATCTAACACTCCATTAGAGCCATGTATTGCTCGAGTGATACATATACTTGTACTGATAAGTGTGACTTTACCATTATTGNCTAAATAGAACTAATTCACTTTATCCATTCACTATGATTTCTTGAGAAGGAGAAGGATGCTTTCTTATATTTTGAATATCTTAGTATCATTAATTATTTATTAGTTATTAAAATTATCTATTTCTTTTAATTGTCTATTAGTGACATATAAGCAATTTGAACTTCGTTGTTGTGATTAAAGTATTGCTTTTCTAAAATCTTAGTACACAATTCTAACCACTCCCTATGGGATCGATATCTAAGACTCCATTAGAGCCCTATATTACTTGAGCGATACATATACTTGCATTGATAAGTGTGATTTTACAATTATTCAATATTTATTATGTCCATATTTATCTTGTATTTTAAGCATATATAAAGTGGTCGGTCAACAACGTAGTTTCCCCATTGTGGATTTGCAACATTAGAGTTATTGTTACTTGACCAAAGGAAAATATGTTGAGATTTTCATACCTCTTTTATACTATTTTTAATGATATTGCACTTTAAAGAAAGGTATTTATGATGTTTTGTTGCAGGAATGATGAATTAGGGTCAATGGAGCAAAAAGATGCAAAAAAGAGGCAAATTTGGAGCAAAAAGGACCTAAATGTGGGGAAATGCACTAGGGCGCCGACGGCGCCATCGAGGCCGCCGACGACGAGCTTTTCCCGAGGCTACAGAACAAATTCTCTAGAAGGCCGCCGACGGCGCCATCGAGGCCGCCGACGGCGGGATCGAAGGTTATGTGACATATATAATGGATAAGGCTGGATTTTGGAGGGTGAGTAAGCAACTCTTGGGAAAACTCATCCACATCTTTAAATAGAACATTTTGGCCGAAAATAAGAGGAGGAGAAGACTTTTGGAGTCCTGGAGGTTAGATAGGTTCCATTAGTGTGTAGAGAGCTTGCTAGAGNGATGAATTAATACCTATCGGATAAGTTACTAGGTGGCGTATTTGCATTGATTATAGAAAATTAAACACTGCGACTAGGAAAGATCACTTCCCTTTACCATTTTTAGACCAAATAGTAGATAGACTTGCTGGGCACAATAATTTTTATTTTTTAGATGGATATACCTGGCTACCATCAAATTTCTATTGCTCCTGATGATCAAGAAAAGACAACATTTACTAGTCCTTTTGGAACTTTTGCGTTTAGAACAATGCCTTTTTATTTCTCCTGAGGATCAAGAAAAGATAACATTTACCAGTTATTTTGGAACTTTTTCTTTTCGAAGAATGCCTTTCGGATTATGTAATGCACCTGCAACATTCCAGAGATGTATGTTGTTGTATTTAGTAAGTTAATTGATGATGGATTAGAAGTGTTTATGGATGATTTCTTTGTATTTGGAACATCATTTGATGCATGCTTAAATTATCTTGAAAAAGTTTTGGAGTTATGCAAAAGAACTAATTTAATTCTAAATTGGGAGAAATGTCAATTTCTCATTGCAGGAGGAATTGTGTTAGGGCATAAAAGTTTGAAAAATGTTATGGAAGCAGACCCTACAAAAATTTAAGTTATATATAAATTAACACCTCTTACTATTGTAAGAGGGGTTAGATGTTTTCTTCGACATGTTGGTTTTTATAGGCAGATTTTTCTAAAATTACTAAACCTCTATGCCAACTTTTAAAAAAGGACAATAAATTTGAATTTATTGAAAACTGTTTAAATGCCTTTGAGTTATTAAAAGAAAAATTAATCATAGCCCCTATTATAGTTTCACCTAACTGGGAGAAATCATTCAAACCGATGTGCGATGCTAGTCATTATGCTATTGGAGCTGTTCTTAGACAAAGGTATGAAAAGATTTTTAAAGTTATCTACTACGCTAGCAAAACTCTTAATGATGCTCAAATTAACTATACTGTTACTGAAAAAGAGTTACTGACTATAGTGTATGCTTTTGACAAATTTAGATCTTATTTAATTGGGACTAAATGTGTCTGACCATTGTGTATGCTTTAGAAAAATTTAGATCTTATTTAATTGGAGCTAAATGTGTTGTGCACTTGATCGCTCTACTATTAAATATCTGATGCAAAAGAAGGATACCAAGCCAAGTTTAATTAGATGGATACTTGTGATGCATGAATTTGATTTTGTGATTATTGACGGAAAGGAATTGATAATCAAATTGCTGATCATTTGTCAAGATTAGAATAACATGAATTATCTAATGCTGACAATGAAATTACAGACAGTTTCCCTGATGAACAACTTTATAATATTAATGAGTGGAAAATACCATGGTATGTTGATATTGTTAATTATATTGTAAGTGATATTTTGCCACACATGCTGACATTGCAACATCAAAGAAAATTTATTCATGATGCGAAAGCATATTTTTAGGATGAACCTAATTTATATAAACAATGTAGGGATCTTATTATGAGAAGATGTGTACCTTATGAAGAAACTGAACTAATCATTCAGAAATGTCATGATTCTGAATTTGGAGGACATTTTGGGATTGATAAAACTGCTCATAAAATTTTACAAGTTAGATTCTATTGGCCTACTCTCTTTAGAGATGTTTACACATACATAAATACTTGTGATCGATGCAAAAGAGTAGGCAATATATCTAGAGGAAATGAAATGCCTTTGAATTTCATGTTAGAAGTTAAGATCTTTGATGTTTGGGGATTAGATTTCATGGTACCATTTATTCCTTCATCTAGGAACTTATACATATTAATTGCGGTTGACTACATTTGAAAGTGGTTTGAAACACAAGCTTTACCTCGTTGTGACGCTAAAAGCGTTTCAAGATTTTTAATGAAAAATATTTTCACTAGATACGGAATGCCGAGAGTGATTATCACTGACGAAGGATCCCATTTTAGGAATAAATACATTCAGAATTGGCAGAAAAGTTTAATATTATTCATAGAATCTCTACTTTTTATCACCCTCAAATTAGTGGGTTAGCTGAAGTTTCTAATAAAGAGATTAAATAAATACTTGAGAAGACTGTAAACCCTAGTAGAGTAGATTGGTCTACTAGACAGGATACTGCATTATGCGCTTACAAAACTGCTTATAAAACTCCTATTGGAATGACTCCTTACAGGCAAGTTTTTGAAAAGACTCGTCACTTACCAGTAGAATTGGAGCATAAAGCATATTGGGCGACTAAAGAATTCAATTATAATTATAAAGATGCTTGTAAGAAGAGATTGTTACAACTAAATGAATTGGAAGAATTAAGAAATGAATCTTAAATGAATTGGAAGAATTAAGAAATGAGTCTTATTATAACAACTTAAGAAGAGATTGTTACAATTAAATGAATTGGAAGAATTAAGAAATGAGTCTTATGATAGAGAAGAGATTGTTACAAATGAATGAATTGGAAGAATTAAGATAAATCTTATGATAACGACATAATTTATAAGGAGAAATTAAAGTTATGGCATGATCGGAAGATTAACTAGAAGAACTTTGAACCACGACAAGAAGTTTTGCTTTACAATACGAGGCTGAAAATTGAAGTCTTGTTGTTTAGGACCCTTTACTCTGACTCGAGTTTATACTTAAGGAGCTGTTGAAATTGAAGATCAAACAACTGGGAATAGATTTAAAGTAAATGGACACAGATTAAAGCCGTATTTTGAGGGTAAAAGACCGAGATTGAAGATCAGAAAACTGGAAATAGATTTAAAGTAAATGGACACAGATTAAAACCATATTTTGGCTATTGAAATTGAAGATCAGAAAACGGGAAATAGATTTAAAGTCAATGGACATAGATTAAAACCATATTATGAGGGTAAAAGACCAATTAAAGAGGTTTTATAATCAGTCAACTGAAATAATATCTGAATAGGTTGGGCTGACGACGTTAAACCAAGCACTTTATGGGAGGAAACCCCTCAGTCAACCTGAGTAATACCTGAATAGGTCGGGCTGATGACGTTAAACCAAGCGTTTTATGGGAGGAAACCCATAGTTATCTTTATTTTTATTGTGATTATAGTGTTTTTATTTGAAACTATCATTAGTTTGTGATAGTATTGAACTCTACTACTCATATTTACCCTTGAATCATCATAAAAATTGGATCAATAGAGAAAATTGGAATGCATTCGGACTAGAGCAAAATTGTGAAATTTTTGTCTTGAGCGCCGACGGTGAGCTTGACGCTGCCGATGGAGGGTTTTTCCCGAGAGTCCAGGCAATTAATTCTAAAGGCTCGCCGACGGCGAGAACGGTGGGAGGACGGTTTCCGGAGTTTGAAATGACGGTCTTTGTCAATTTTAGGCGAGATTTACTCCTTATAAACTTTCAAATTTGGTTCTTAAGTTCGTATTACCCCAAAAACAAATTGAAACTCCACCAAATTCATCCCTATGGCGTCCAATTCCACTAAAAACCTTAGATTTTGAGTGTTTAACAGGAGAAAGTTCCTTAGTTCCGAGGCGCAGTGAATCTTCAACAAAGTGCTGATAAAGAGGAGATTAATAAAAGAAAGAGGATTTGTGAATCAAGGATTGACAATCCTTCAACAATAATTGAAGAGATGATTTTGCGACGATGATGGGAAGTGTTGTGCTACACTACAACCGCCATAGTCGTTCCTGTGGTGAAGGAGTTTTATGCTAATTTGCATGGAATCAACCAAGGAGTTATCTATGTGCAAGGTAGATGGATAACTTTTACTCCGGCATGGATGAATGAGTTATTTATGATAGTGAACGTTCCTGTCTGCCATTATTCCAACTTCATCCCGACAAGAAACCTAATGAATGAGCTAAACCATGATTTGACGAACGAGACTGAAGACTGGGAAATGAGAGAAAAAGGGTATGTTAGTTTTTTTGTGACACTTTTAAACCCCAATTCTAAATAATGGTACTTCCTCATTTCTACAAAACTATTACCGACGATGAGCATTGGTAAAGTTACTAAGGAAAGTGCTATTCTGAATTACTGCATCCAAATGGGACTGCCGATCGATTGGATCGATAATTGTGAAGTCTATTTTAGGCCTGATCGTTCATGATCCGCTTGAACATCCTTCAAAAATTTTCTTACTTTACAGTCAGTTCCAAGTATCTTATGAGAATTGCGAAAAATTACTTCTACCTTGGAAGCCTTTGGACCCAATCGAGAAATTTCCAGCCAATGAAGATGAGAATGATATGACTATTATTGTGGATGAATCGTCTCAGAATTCACTTCCTATTCAGCCTTTAGTTCCGGACAAAACATTAATAATCTTGCACAGAATCAAGAAACTAGAGAAATAGGTGCAAAATGTTATGAATGCAATTAACAAAATCCTTGATTTTTTCAATCATTGTACTGAAGGATGAAAGAGCATTTTGATCACTCTGGACATATCGAAGGAAGTTTGAAATGATTGATGAGAAAGATGGGATTAATAGAAGAGGACTCTACTGAATAATTCCCATACCAACTCTTCCATAACCTCTTCGTTCATGTTCAATCAATGGGTGATATCAGAGGAGAAACAAGCACATAATCATAAGAGTAGTAGATTTACTCTGCCACATGTATGTCTAAGTGTGTGATTTGATTTGAACTTATGTGCTTAGGTCACTTTCTAAATTTGCTTTTAGATCTTAGTATAGTTGAGATTGAGCATAAGATGTTTGTTTTCAGTGTTTAGAGTGTTGTGGCTTGAATTGCGACGCTGAATTGATGTATTGAGGTTGAGAAAATACCAAACTTATGTGTGTTGTGTACGTGTACTGTAACTCCTGGAATTTATATATAATTGTAAGGTTTTGTGTTGTGAATGTTTATATTTGGGTTAGAACATCTTTTAATCACTTTGTCGGCACTATTTTTTGGTGTGGGGTTTGCCCGTAAGAAGCTGTCGGTCATCGGAATTGAAATCCTGTNTGCCTAGGCGCTCAGTCTATGGCACTTAAGCGCCGCTTCCTCTGTTTTCATGGGAGAACTCTGGTGTCTAGGCACTGTCTATAGTACCAAGGTGCTATGAGACACTGCCTTGGCACCCAGACAGTGGTGCTTATGCCCCTGGTAGCCCTATTTGCTCCAATTGTCTCTGTTTTGCTCCAATTCGGCTCCAATTCGGCTCCAATTGTCCTACATGTTATGCTTGCAACAAAAACATAGAAATATATTTCTTTAAAATGTATTTTTATTCAAAAATAAATGCAAAAAATAAAGAAAATTAAGCATGCTAAAATACATATCAGTGCTCTCATAATGGGAGCATGTTCATNCGCCTAGGCGCTCAGTCTATGGCACTTAAGCGCCGTTTCCTCTGTTTTCATGGGAGAACTCTGATGTCTAGGTGCTGTCTATAGTACCAAGGTGCTATGAGACACTGCCTTGGCACCCAGACAGTGGTGCCTATGCCCCTGGTAGCCCTATTTTCTCCAATTGTCTCTGTTTCGCTCCAATTCGGCTCCAATTGTCCTACATGTTATGCTTGCAATAAAAACATAGAAATACCTTTCTTTAAAATGTATTTTCATTCAAAAACAAATGCAAAAAATAAAGAAAATTAAGCATGCTAAAATACATATCAGTGCTCTCATAATGGGAGCATGTTCATCAACTGTAGTAGTGCTTTCCCAAGTTTATCGTGTAGGTCTGCATGCACCAGCGAACGATGCGTGAATATGAGATTTTGAAAAATTATTTTGTTCATTTAAGATTTTTTGCACTAGTTTTAAAAGAAAAAAATTGTGTGGTAAAAAAAATTAAGACTGCTCATAATATTTTGAATTTTTGCCTCTAAAATTTCCTCACTATTCTCTTTTTTTCTTTGATCTATAAATAAATTCCTTGAGCTTAAGAGGAGAGCATAATGTAGGATAATATTCATGTTCTCCATGAAAAAATTATTGCATTCTCTTAAAATAGAAAGGGTTGACCATAGTCTTACGATGAGGCACTTGCTTTCCCTTAAAAAAATTGTTGACAACCCTCAACGAGCATACTAGGTTTGGAGGTGGTCAAGGCTCTTAGTTCTATGATAAGCCACAATTCTGATCTTGAAAGTGGTGTTGATTAATCTCATCAGATGGACTAAATTTGAGGGTGNTGAGAGCATAATGTAGGATAATATTCATGTTCTCCATGAAAAAAAATATTGCATTATCTTAAAATAGAAAGGGGCACTTGCTTTCCCTTGAAAAAATTGTTGACAACATTCAACGAGCATACTAGGTTTGGAGGTGGTCAAGGCTCTTAGTTATATGATAAGCCACAATTCTGATCTTGAAAGTGGTGTTGATTAATCTCATCAGATGGACTAAATTTGAGGGTGATGATGGCAAGGAGATTATTCAACAATGATAGTGATGTACACAACAATTGCAATATAAAGGCAACAATGATTCGACAACGATGATGGTGACCCGACGTTTACAAGGTGATAGTATTTTGATGGCAATGACAGTCTAGAGGTATGTGCAACACTATGGTGCTCTGATAATCGTGCTTTTAGGATGAATTTGGGCCGACCACATTAGTTCAATGTGGTGGTAAACCGATGGTGGGGATGTGTTATGGCGACAACTTTACAACGGTGGTTAGACATAGTGGTGGCCCCATAATAGTGGGTTGGCACTATGGTGGTGGCACATCATCAATGGTGGCCAGGAAATGGTGGTGGCAGTTGAGCAACTATGATCTAACAATAGTGGTGGTATCAGCAGGAAGACGGTGGTCTGATAGTGGTGGTATCAGCAGGAAGACGGTGGTCTGATAGTGGTGGTGGTTGTGTGATGTCAGTGAGAGTGTATTTATTTTATGAACCTTAGACCCCATAGCAAATAAAATCATTTTATTTTTTGAAGATGAACAATTATTACCAAAAAAACTTGTATTTAAGTGCTAGAGGTCATGCAAGTTGTAATTAGGCAACCACGAAAGAATGATACATGAGAAATGCAACCATTAATCAATGATGAACTAGCAACATTGGTGTTAACATGAGCTAAAGGAATTAAAGAAANAAGGTTGTAGTAAGTGAAAAATAGGAGCAAACCTCTTCTTTATCCTCTTTCGAGTGCATAAAGAAGTTTGGTTCAAACTTGATTAGTGTTTCTGCTTGTCCCACTATAAACCCAATTTAAACTCATCAAAACCTATTTCCCTATCTATTTGCAGTACTCTATGGATTGTTTTTTCTTCACCCACTAGTGCAATGTGATTTGTCCTAGTTGTTAAAGTTATAGCTCTCTCGAGTCATTATGAATTCACAATAAATTTTAACATGTCGCTTCACCAGAATGATAAGTAAATGAAGTAAA
>JXCR01138110.1:0-17726 GCA_002079205.1 Phalaenopsis hybrid cultivar
CACAATGGAATTCCTATACTTATTACTGATTCATGATAAGAAGAAATATATTTTCATATTTATTGCTTTTCTTCTACAAATACTCTAGTTATCTTTTTAAATTGTTATTATTTTATGAAAATATTGAAAATGCCAAAAATATTTAAACTTTCATTACTGCAAAATTGTCTACAGTTTAAATAATTAACTTTTTAAAAATAGAAAGTTTTCAAAAGTGCATATTACGTAATTCCTTGTGGGTTCAATATTCAAGTCTTAATAAAAAAGTCATATATTATTGGATAACGATATGTATAGTTGCGTAGTATCCCAATATATATAAATAAAAAAGTTAAATTCTTATTTTTTTTAGGATCAAGTTTTTGGTTTTGTTGTAAAATAAGGAAATATAAGTGAAAAATATAATCAGAACTATTGTTATATTGTTGCATATAAGTAGTTTCGAGATCACTTACCAGTCCTGTGCTCTCATACTCACAAATTTATCAGGATCAAAAACTCCCTTCTCTTTTCCTCTTTTCATCTTAGGAGCCATGTCAAAATCTATAAATTCCAAATAAAATTCCAATAAATCTTAATATATGATTTTTTGGCTTCAACTAACACATTCTAAACTAAATAGTCATTTAACCATGGATTTCTCACCATGTCCACCAAGTTTTGAAATTTTTGGCCATACCCATAATGTGGAAGAAATCCATGGAGAAATAAAAAATTTCCAAAGAAAAGATAATGATCTTAGCCAAAGATGTTGAAATCTAGAATTTGAAGTCTTTCCTCTAAGTAAATCAAGCACAAATCCAAGATCTAGGTGAGCAAAATGTGAAAACTATAGGAAGGAGACAAACCAAGGTCAAAAATGGAGTCAATCAGCGGTCGGGTTGGTTCGGCGCTATAGTGTCATTCATAAACACCCAAAATTTTACAATTTTTTATATCATGATAGAGAACATAAAATCTATGATGTTTAAAGTTTTATTTTTGAGTTTTAATGGTCATTTTGGGTTTTAACATCAATCCAAAGTCTAATATTCAAATACTCAATCCATTCTATATAGTCTTTGTTTAACAACAACACTGAGTTTTCTTATAATAATAATATGTTTAATACAAACAACACAACAAATTGATAGGTAAAATCCCATACAACACAATCACAACATTTAGAAGTTCAAAAGGCCAACATCAGCACACTACACTTAAGAACACATTACTAGCACAATTATCTTTCTACGGAATCACTTTAAACCTAATTATGATCGGAGGTGTCATTTTCACATTCACCCACTAAACAATTCTGATAGTAGGAATGGTATAAAGGAGCATGAGGAAAGTCTGAAGCAAATTTTTCATCTATCCATTTGTTTGCGCTATACATTGTCACTTGATAATCTTGAAAACATGCCAAATTGTTGAATTAGAGTTTCAACTGCCAATCCAAATGCTCATATTGCTGGAAAAAGTTTTCAACTTTGGTGTGCATTTAAGAGATCTCACCTTCAATCTTCTCAAGTTTTTGCATAAGTCTCTCCAAACTTAATGTAAGAAATTTGTTCAAATATGTCTTAGCATCCTTATGCACCATCTTCTTATCTTCAATTCTCTCATTATCATTACTCTCCATGATCCTTGAAGTAGGAATTGATTTCTCCACTCTCAAATCTCACCAAAATGCAAAGAAAAGTCAAAGGAACCCTTCCCTTCCCATTCTAAGCTGATTTATAGAGAAAAGAGAGAACAAATTTGAATTATGGTGGTTCCAAGGAGTTACTCGAACTATGGCGCTATAGCGTCAGACCAACTTTCTCAAAATCCAAATTTCTTTCTTCCAATCTTCAATTCCATTAAAATAATAATGTTTTGTGCCAACATAATCATCTAAGACTCCAACTTACATCAAAAACATCATCACAATGAAAATCAACAATCAATTCAATCACGCCAATAATTATGGGTTGTCTCCCACGAAGCGTTTGGTTTAACGTCGTCAGCCTGACATATCCAATGTTTTAATCTAGTTGACCCAACATTGAGATCTCGTTAAATGTAAGCTATCTCCACTTATATAAGCTTTTTACTTGTGTCCATTTACCTTAATTATCCTTCTAGTCTTAGGATCTTTAATATCAACAGCTCCATTTAGATAAGCTCTTACCACAATAAATGGTCATGACCACCTGGACTTAAGTTTTCCTATAAATAATTTCAATGTTGAATTGTATAATACAACTTCTTGTCTAGACTCAAAATGTTGTCTCATAATTCCTTGATCATGCCTCATTTTCATTTTCTCCTTATAAATTCTTGCATTCTAATAAGATTTGTTCTTCACTAGTCAAGCTCATTTAATTGCAATAATCATTTTTCTCCATCTTTCAGATTATAAATAATTTATTTTATTTTCCCATAAGCTTTATGCTTTAATTCAACAGACAAATGACAAGATTTTCCAAATATGAGCTTATATGGTGATATTCTTATAGGATTTCTGTAAGCAGTCCTATAAGCTCATAAGACGGAGTCAAGTCTAGCAGACCAATCTCTTATATTAAGATTTATAATCTATTCCAATAATCTTTTAATTTCTTGATTGGATACTTCTGCCAAACAACTAGTCAAAGGATGATAAGCTGTGGCAATTTGATGTTTGATTCCATATTTTCGAGTTACTGTTTTAATTATTCTATTCTTAAAATGACTTTCCCTATCTGTAGTGATTACTCTCGGCATTCCAAATCTTGTAAGAAAAAATTCCTTAAAAATTTTGCAACACTTTTAGCATCACATCAAGGTAAAGCAATTGCTTCAATCTATTTTGAAACATAATCCATAACTATTAAAATATAAATTTTTATATAAGATGGTATAAGTGGCCTCATAAAATCTAAACCCCAAACATCAAAAATTTCCACTTAAAGAGTATAATTTAGCGACATTAAATTCTTCTCGAAATATTGTCTACTCTTTGACATCTATCACATGTTTTTATATAATTATTAACATCCCTAAAAAGTGTAGGCCAATAAAATCAAAATTGCAAAATTTTAAATGTTGTTTTATCAACCCCAAAATGTCCTTCAAAATCAGATTTATGACAATTTTGTATAATTTATTGGTTTTCTATAATTGGTACACAACTTTGAATATTTAGATCCTTACATTGTTTATATAAATAAGGTTCATCCCAAAAATAATGTTTACAATCATTAATGAACTTTTTAGTTTGATGGTTACCAAGTCTGTAGGGTAAAATGTTACTAACTAAATAGTCTACTATATTAGCATACCACGGAACTTGTCATTCATTAATTCCATATAATTGTTCATTAGGAAAACTTTCATTAATTTCATCATTAAAATTAACATTTTCCTTTTCAAGCCAAGACAGATGATCATCTATTTGATTACCTGAATTCTTTTTATCCATAAATTGAAAATCAAACTCTTGCATTAGAAGGACCCATCTAATAAATCATGGCTTAGCATCCTTCTTCATCATTAAATACTTTATAGCAGAATGATCAGTATGCACAATACATTTGTTTCCAATAAGATAACCTTTGAATTTATGAAAACCATATAATATAGCTAATAATTCCCATTCAATTGTAATGTAATTAATTTAAGCTTCATTACTGGTTTTACTAGCATAGTTTATTACTTTAAAAATTTTATTATATTTCTACCCTAACACAACCCCAATAGCATAGTCACTAGCATCACACATTAATTCAAAAGGTTTTGTCAATCAAGTGAAACAATAATAGGTGTAGTGATTATTTTTTTTCTAATTGTTACTCTTGAGCCTAATGAAGTTTGTTTGGATGCTTTGGAAGACCTTGAAGATTCTCTAGTTGAATATGCTCCACTAGAGTTTGAAGAAGAAATAAAGTCAACAACTGACAAGCTAAGAGAAGTTAACTTAGGAACTAGTGAAAAGCCTAGACCAACACTTGTTAGCTCATTGCTCAATGAAGAAGACACTGCTAATATGGTGAAATTGTTAGTTTTCCTTGGAGTTATGAAGAGATGCCTGGATTAGCTCTAGAGGTTGTAGTTCATAAGTTAGGATTGGATCAAGACACTGTTCCTGTTAGACAAGCTCTTAGAAGAATGTGTTAGAGATTGAGCAACTAGTCATAGCAGAAGTCAAAATTTTAATAGATGTTAAGTTTGTCCGTGAAGAGCAGTACCCAAACCGGTTGGCCAATTTGGTGCCGATTAAAAAGAAAAATGGTTAGATTTGAGTGTGCGTTGACTTTATAGATATGAACAAAGCATGCCCAAAGGAAGAAGTTCTGCTATTAATTCTAGAGTTGATGATTGATATCGCATCAACCCACATAATTTTCTCTTTTATAGATGGTCATCTGGATAAAACTACATTAAGATGGCGCCAAAAGATGAGAAGCACACTACTTTTAGAATGTTGATTGGAGTGTATCGATACACAATAATGTCATTCAGATTGAAGAACGATTGTGCAACTTATCAGTGAGCAATGATGAGGACCTTTGATGATCTCATCCATAACCAAGTTGAATGTTACATAGATGGCATGGTCATTAAGAGTAAATTGAAGGTCAATCATTTGTGTTATTTGAGAATTGCTTTTGATCAGCTACAACAGTTTAACCTTAAATTGAATTCCTTAAAGTGTGCCTTTGGTGTCACCTCTAAAAAAATTTTAGGTTTTGTTGCTTGTCATCAAAGAATTTAAATGTATTCAAAGAAGATTAAAGTCATGTTAGAAATGCTGCCACCTAAGAACTTGAAGCAATTATGATCATTTCAAGGGAGGTTGGTGCATCTCAAATACTTTATTTCTAATTTGTTAGGTAGGTTTTAGCCTTTCTTTACATTGGTCAAGAGGATTCCATGTATGTTTGGGATGACAAATGTCAACATGCCTTTGAGAACATCAAGCAGTATTTGATGACTCCTCCTGTCTTAGCAACCCCTGTCTCAAGTGGACCGTTGATACTTTACACCCAGCTTTAGATGATTCTCTTAGAGCCTTGCTAGCCCAGGTTAATGATGAGGGCAAAGAAAATGATATCTATTACTTGAGCCGTCGTCTAATTCTGATGGAAGTAAACTATCCTCCTACTGAGAAACATTGTTTGGCATTGATCTTTGCAGCCCAAAAGCTCAGGCATTATAGGCATTCTCATAAAGTCAACCTGATTTCAAAATTTAATCCTCTACAAGACTTGATGACCTGACCGACGCTTTTTGGTAGGTTAGCCAAGCGTTCAATGATATTATTGCAGTTCGATATAACTTGTGTTTCTCTTTGAGCCGTAAAAGGAGAAGTTTTAGAGGATTTCCTTGCAACACATACTTTACCAGCAAAATCTCCTCTAAACAACAAATTAACATACAAGCAGTTAATGAATTTAGAAAACCGAGTGCTCAACACTGGGAGATGTACTTTGACGGAGCTTCGTCAACACAGAAGGACAAAGATTTGCAAATGATAGTGCCTGAAAAAGTAGGGATTGGATAAATCTTCATTACGATAGGACAAAAAATGTTGAGGTACTCCTACCACCTAACTAAGCCATGTACGAATANTTTGAGCCATCGTCTAATTCTGATGGAAGTAAAGTATCCTCCTATTGAGAAACATTGTTTGGCATTGATCTTTGCAGCCCAAAAGCTCAGGCATTATAGGCATTCTCATAAAGTCAACCTGATTTCAAATTTTAATCCTCTACAAGACTTGATGACTTGACCGACGCTTTTTGGTAGGTTAGTCAAGCGTTCAATGATATTATTGCAGTTCGATATAACTTGTGTTTCTCTTTGAGCCGTAAGAGGAGAAGTTTTAGAGGATTTCCTTGCAACACATACTTTACCAGCAAAATCTTCTCTAAACAACAAATTAACATACAAGCAGTTAATGAATTTAGAAGACCGAGTGCTCAACACTGGGAGATGTACTTTGACGGAGCTTCATCAACACAGAAGGACAAAGATTTGCAAATGATAGTGCCTGAAAAAGTAGGGATTCGATAAATCTTCATTACGATAGGACAAAAAATGTTGAGGTACTCCTACCACCTAACTAAGCCATGTACGAATAACGAAGCAGAATATGAAGCCCTCATAATTGGACTGGATTTAACCATTTTAATGGGGATTACCGACATCAGTACCTACGGTAACTTGCAATTGGTTATACCGCAGGTGGTCGGGCAGTATAGAAGTCTAAGAACTCAAGTAGTATTTTTAGTATACAATGAAGCTACTTGAGAAAATTTGTGATGTGACACTATACAAGATTTCCAAAAAGGAAAATAACTTTGTAGATGTTTTGGTCAAGCTTGTGAATGAATTTACATGTTCGTAGGATGATTTTGTTGAAGTACTAGTCCGAGAATGTCAGGTCCTATCCCAGGTTGACGTAGATATGTTGCACAGATTGGGAAATGATAGAGCAATAATAGCAGTTGCATAAGCTATAGAAGATTGGCACCAGCCAAATATCTACCAACAAAGAAGCTACCTAAGGATAAATCAGCATCACAACAGATGAAGAAGAGGTCTTTGTCCTATGCCTTGATAGGTAATGTCTTGTACCAGAGTTCATATGATCAGATGTGGTTGAGGTGTCTGAATGCGTGTAATGCCAAACAATGTTTCTCAATAGGAGGATACTTTACTTATTTATTAGTGAATTTGTTAAAGAGGTGCATGCAGGACTTTGTGGCGCTCATCGGTTGGATCCAAAGATGAAAATAAAGATTAAGAGGCTAGGATACTACTAACTCGCAATGATGAATGACTGCATGAAGATTGCCAAGAGTTATCACCAGTGTCAAATGCATGGGGTGGTTCTACACCAATCTCCAAATGTGTTGAATTCGACCATCGTGTTGTGGAGATTCGAGTGTTGTGGCACGGATTTTGTGGGCCCAATAAAACCCATCTTCCAAAGGTCAGTGATTCCTCCTCGCAGCAACTGATTACTTTTTGAAGTGAGAAAAGGCAGTACCACTCAGAGAAGTGAAAACACACCATGTTCTATAGTTTTTCAAGAATCAAATTGTTTACTATTTTGGGGTACCATGCAGAATTATTTCAACTAATGGGTTCACATTCAAGAGTACAAGGATCAACAATTTTGTCAGAAGGCATGGGATCAATTGGCGCTACTCGACAATTTACCACTCGAGAGCAAATGTCTTGGCTGATGCTTTTAATAAAACTTGCACCAAAATCTTAAGGAAAACTTTAAATGAAAATAAGAGGAATTAGCACTAGCAGTTATTAAAAACCTTGTGGGCAAACAAAATGATATTCAAAACTCCTATGCAGTCCACACCTTAAGCTCTTATGTACAGGTCCGAGACTGTAGTTACTTTAGAGGTTCAACTTCTATCTCTCCCAATTTCCATCGCCAACAAGATCACTACCAAAGAAAATGCTAAATTATGATTGGAATATTTGTAAAGCTTGAAAGGAAAGCGACTATGAGCACAACAAAATTTGGAGTTGTATCAAGCCATGATGATCCGGGCCAACGATAAACTGGTCCGCCTGAGAACTTTTGAGGTTGGTTACTCTGTTCTTGTTCTTAGAAGACCTATTTTTGCACACTACAAGATAAGAGATAAATTTGAGCCAAGTTGGGAAGGACCATTCATGGTCAAGAAAGTTTACTTTGGGGGCTTCTACCAATTTGTGGATTGTCAGGGAGAACGATCTATGCTTCCTATTAATGGCTGATACTTAAATAAATATTACGCAACATGATTTTTTAAAGAATAAGATTCATAAATAGAGTTTTTTTTCCTAAAAACACTGGTGTAGTAATTGTATGCAGTTGGGTCTGAACCTAAAATTAAGAAAAATAAATTTTCTAAAAGAAAAGACAATTTCAAATAATACAATTTGGGCTTGTAAAAAATATATAATAAAGAGAAATTTATTTCACCTTTCTTATCATAAATAATAAATCTGACTTCTAAACAAAGAAAACTTACTAATAAATAAAATCTTATTATTCTTGTTCTTCTGATTTAGTGTCATAATTTCTTCCTTGTTCATGCAATAAGATGTCCAACAGAAGGTTGATCCTTACCTTTAAAAATGGCGTGATTCTTGCATTGGACAAAAATAAAACTGAAGGAGTTGTGATCGAATTTAACTTGAACTTTGCACAAGCGGGGCTAGAATAGCATTGACTATCATGAGCCAAGATGAGCTTCGTGATAACAAGATAGTCTTAAAGTTTAAGTGTAAGGGTAAGAAGATCACTACAAAGAAGTGGAAATTTAAAAGAACTATTGAAACTGAGAAAAGTTATAGCTGGAACATTGAGAATAGTAAAATGAAGTCCATGGTGATGATTACAAAAGGTGAGCTCGTTAACGACGTGCCTACAGACGTTCCAATTGGAAGAAGAGAAACTCCCACTCTGATTTAAAGGCAAAATTGTAATAATCAAATCCACAAGATGTTGACCAAGTTAGAAAATGAGAAGAATAAGAAAGGGGTCATTACAGAAGGTAGAACCACTTTGGTGAGGATAGGTGCGATAGCCATTACGATGCACATTATTTCTAAGATGTGGGAGAAGCCCACCAAAGTTGAGCCATACAAAACAAAGTTTGTCACTAAACCCAAGCAATTGCAAATTATCCCAGAGCATGAATTGAAAAGAATTTAAATGTTGTAGAAGTAAGATTTTGAGTATTTTCAGATGATACAAGGCAAATACATCAATATCTCAGAATGCTTGGAGTTATATACAAATGTGTTCTCCAAGCACAGAAAAAAGCACATCATGGAGTGTGTATTCCACCTCAGATACTTGGGTCATGCGGTTCATTTGAGGAGGAAGACATATTCAAAGCCTCAAAAGTAGAAGAGAGGCAAAGGAAAAATCACAATACAATGTGGTATTATTGCAATTTTTCCAAAGACAATGAAGGAAACCTGCAAGAAAAACTTCAACATGAAGAATTTGATCCAATGTCAAGACTTATAAAAAGAATGATCAAGTGAATGGTTATCTGACTGGTGTTGCCCATTGATTGTGTGCCCAATAGCTGCATCATCAACATATATGAAGAGGATGATTGTATCCCACCTCACATAGATCACCATGACTTTGTGAGAACTTCTGTACTATGTCATTCATTAAATAATGCAACATAATGTTCAGGATGACCCTCTGAATAGTTGGCCTAGAAGAATTTTGAGGGCTGGTGAAAATACCTTTATCGGTAGGTTCAGTCTTGAAGTTGTAGGAAAATGATGCAAATGTGGCCAAGCACTACATTTTGGCAGTTCCTTACTAGAGAATCTCAATCACCATTTGAAAAATGAGTGAAGAAAAGAGGTCATTCAGGTACGTGCCACTTCCTGACCTAGAGAGCCTGCAGCCTCTTGAGCTGTAAGCTACATAGAGATAGCACACCTCTAATTCACACCTACACAAAATTCTACCTCTGATGATGGCTTAGAAGGTGATGTTATTTCCTGTGTAGTTTACAGGGTAGACATGGATGAAAAAAAAAGGTGAAAATTTTGAGAAATGGCACAGAGATTTCGAATGATATCCACTCAAAGTTATAGCATTTGAGCATGTTTTTTAATAGGATGATGTCAAAAATCATTTTGGTGTATTCCTATATATAATGAGTCACGTGATGTACATATTTCAGTAATTGAATGGAAATTACCATGTCGCTTGTACCTTCAGTTTCTGTGCAATTAACTATGAATGCCACTGGATTAAGTTTGGCTCGATTTAAAAAATTTTGAACAAAAAATGATACAAATATAATGATACACAAAAAAAATAAAAATAGGAATTCAAGAGGCAAATGAAATGAAATAAAAAAATAAGAAATAAGATAAAAATATGAAAATAAAAAAAAAAATCTCAAAAAGAAAACTTAAAAGAAAGAAACTCTTCAAAATTGCAGCATCTCATGGCTCATGCAATAACTTTTCACCATCTCCACAAATTCACATCTTCCACAATTCATTTCCCTATGAGTCTCCACAGATTTTCACTGAATCTCTTGAATCTTTACTCCCTACTTAAGTTGGGAAACAAGTCATCAGACCTTCCTCTTCAAATGAAATCAAAATTCTTGAGGTCAGGATCAAAATTTTGATCCTCATTCTTAGGGTCAGTACCCAAATTGTGATTCCTTTCTGCAACCTCTTAGGTTGGATGTGAGTCTCTGTGCTTTCCTTCCTAATGTAGTGAAATCAAAAATCTCGAGGTCAGTGCCTAAATTCTGATTCTCATTATCAAGGTCAATACCTAAATTTTGATTTCCTTCCTTCTCGAGGTTAGTACCTAAATTTTGAATCTCAATCTTGGGTTCAGTACCAAAATTCTGATTCCCTTATGCTACCTCTTAAGTTGGACCTAAGTCCCTGTGCTTCGCTTCCTAATGTAGCGAAATCAAAATTCTTGAAGTCAGTACCTAAATTTTGTTTCTCATTTTCCGGGGTCAGCACCTAAATTCTAATTCCCTCTTGATACCTCTTAGGTTGGATATGAGTCCCTATGTTTTCTTTCCTAATGTACTGAAATCAAAATTCTTGAGCTCAGTACCTAAATTTTAATTCTCATTTTTTGAGGTCGGTACCTAAATTTTGATTCACTCCTGCTACCTTATAGGTTAAATGTGAGTCCCTATGCTTTCCTTCAGAATGTAGTGAAACTAAAATCCTGAGATAGGTGGGACAGCCCTTCAAATAGATTCTCACCTCTTCGAGGTCAGTGTGAGACCCCCTTACATGGTATAAGACATATGATTCTAATCAAAATCTTGAGATAAGTGTGAGGTCCCCTTAAATTGACTAAGGCATCCTATTCTCATCTCTTCGAGATTGATGTGAGACCCTCTTAANCTACTCGACAATTTACCACTCGAGAGCAAATGTCTTGGCTGATGCTTTTAATAAAACTTGCACCAAAATCTTAAGGAAAACTTTAAATGAAAATAAGAGGAATTAGCACTAGCAGTTATTAAAAACCTTGTGGGCAAACAAAATGATATTCAAAACTCCTATGCAGTCCACACCTTAAGCTCTTATGTACAGGTCCGAGACTGTAGTTACTTTAGAGGTTCAACTTCTATCTCTCCCAATTTCCATCGCCAACAAGATCACTACCAAAGAAAATGCTAAATTATGATTGGAAGATTTGTAAAGCTTGAAAGGAAAGCGACTATGAGCACAACAAAATTTGGAGTTGTATCAAGCCATGATGATCCGGGCCAACGATAAACTGGTCCACCTGAGAACTTTTGAGGTTGGTTACTCTGTTCTTGTTCTTAGAAGACCTATTTTTGCACACTACAAGATAAGCGATAAATTTGAGCCAAGTTGGGAAGGACCATTCATGGTCAAGAAAGTTTACTTTGGGGGCTTCTACCAATTTGTGGATTGCCAGGGAGAACGATCTATGCTTCCTATTAATGGCTGATACTTAAATAAATATTACGCAACATGATTTTTTAAAGAATAAGATTCAGAAATAGAGTTTTTTTTTCTAAAAACACTGGTGTAGTAATTGTATGCAGTTGGGTCTGAACCTAAAATTAAGAAAAATAAATTTTCTAAAAGAAAAGACAATTTCAAATAATACAATTTGGGCTTGTAAAAAATATATAATAAAGAGAAATTTATTTCACCTTTCTTATCATAAATAATAAATCTGACTTCTAAACAAAGAAAACTTACTAATAAATAAAATCTTATTATTCTTGTTCTTCTGATTTAGTGCCATAATTTCTTCCTTGTTCATGCAATAAGATGTCCAACAGAAGGTTGATCCTTACCTTTAAAAATGGCGTGATTCTTGCATTGGACAAAAAGAAAACTGAAGGAGTTGTGATCGAATTTAACTTGAACTTTGCACAAGCGGGGCTAGAATAGCATTGACTATCATCAGCCAAGATGAGCTTCGTGATAACAAGATAGTCTTAAAGTTTAAGTGTAAGGGTAAGAAGATCACTACAAAGAAGTGGAAATTTAAAAGAACTATTGAAACTGAGAAAAATTATAGCTGGAACATTGAGAATAGTAAAATGAAGTCCATGGTGATGATTACAAAAGGTGAGCTCGTTAGCGACGTGCCTACAGACGTTCCAATTGGAAGAAGAGAAACTCCCACTCTGATTTAAAGGCAAAATTGTAATCATCAAATCCACAAGATGTTGACCAAGTTAGAAAATGAGAAGAATAAGAAAGGGGTCATTACAGAAGGTAGAACCACTTTGGTGAGGACAGGTGCGATAGCCATTACGATGCACATTATTTCTAAGATGTGGGAGAAGCCCACCAAAGTTGAGCCATACAAAACAAAGTTTGTCACTAAACCCAAGCAATTGCAAATTATCCCAGAGCATGAATTGAAAAGAATTTAAATGTTGTAGAAGTAAGATTTTGAGTATTTTCAGATGATACAAGGCAAATACATCAATATCTCAGAATGCTTGGAGTTATATACAAATGTGTTCTCCAAGCACAGAAAAAAGCACATCATGGAGTGTGTATTCCACCTCAGATACTTGGGTCATGCGGTTCATTTGAGGAGGAAGACATATTCAAAGCCTCAAAAGTAGAAGAGAGGCAAAGGAAAAATCACAATACAATGTGGTATTATTGCAATTTTTCCAAAGACAATGAAGGAAACCTGCAAGAAAAACTTCAACATGAAGAATTTGATCCAATGTCAAGACTTATAAAAAGAATGATCAAGTGAATGGTTATCTGACTGGTGTTGCCCATTGATTGTGTGCCCAATAGCTGCATCATCAACATATATGAAGAGGATGATTGTATCCCACCTCACATAGATCACCATGACTTTGTGAGAACTTCTGTACTATGTCATTCATTAAATAATGCAACATAATGTTCAGGATGACCCTCTGAATAGTTGGCCTAGAAGAATTTTGAGGGCTGGTGAAAATACCTTTATCGGTAGGTTCAGTCTTGAAGTTGTAGGAAAATGATGCAAATGTGGCCAAGCACTACATTTTGGCAGTTCCTTACTAGAGAATCTCAATCACCATTTGAAAAATGAGTGAAGAAAAGAGGTCATTCAGGTACGTGCCACTTCCTGACCTAGAGAGCCTGCAGCCTCTTGAGCTGTAAGCTACATAGAGATAGCACACCTCTAATTCACACCTACACAAAATTCTACCTCTGATGATGGCTTAGAAGGTGATGTTATTTCCTGTGTAGTTTACAGGGTAGACATGGATGAAAAAAAAAGGTGAAAATTTTGAGAAATGGCACAGAGATTTCGAATGATATCCACTCAAAGTTATAGCATTTGAGCATGTTTTTTAATAGGATGATGTCAAAAATCATTTTGGTGTATTCCTATATATAATGAGTCACGTGATGTACATATTTCAGTAATTGAATGGAAATTACCATGTCGCTTGTACCTTCAGTTTCTGTGCAATTAACTATGAATGCCACTGGATTAAGTTTGGCTCGATTTAAAAAATTTTGAACAAAAAATGATACAAATATAATGATACACAAAAAAAATAAAAATAGGAATTCAAGAGGCAAATGAAATGAAATAAAAAAATAAGAAATAAGATAAAAATATGAAAATAAAAAAAAAAATCTCAAAAAGAAAACTTAAAAGAAAGAAACTCTTCAAAATTGCAGCATCTCATGGCTCATGCAATAACTTTTCACCATCTCCACAAATTCACATCTTCCACAATTCATTTCCCTATGAGTCTCCACAGATTTTCACTGAATCTCTTGAATCTTTACTCCCTACTTAAGTTGGGAAACAAGTCATCAGACCTTCCTCTTCAAATGAAATCAAAATTCTTGAGGTCAGGATCAAAATTTTGATCCTCATTCTTAGGGTCAGTACCCAAATTGTGATTCCTTTCTGCAACCTCTTAGGTTGGATGTGAGTCTCTGTGCTTTCCTTCCTAATGTAGTGAAATCAAAAATCTCGAGGTCAGTGCCTAAATTCTGATTCTCATTATCAAGGTCAATACCTAAATTTTGATTTCCTTCCTTCTCGAGGTTAGTACCTAAATTTTGAATCTCAATCTTGGGTTCAGTACCAAAATTCTGATTCCCTTATGCTACCTCTTAAGTTGGACCTAAGTCCCTGTGCTTCGCTTCCTAATGTAGCGAAATCAAAATTCTTGAAGTCAGTACCTAAATTTTGTTTCTCATTTTCTGGGGTCAGCACCTAAATTCTAATTCCCTCTTGATACCTCTTAGGTTGGATATGAGTCCCTATGTTTTCCTTCCTAATGTACTGAAATCAAAATTCTTGAGCTCAGTACCTAAATTTTAATTCTTATTTTTTGAGGTCGGTGCCTAAATTTTGATTCACTCCTGCTACCTTATAGGTTAAATGTGAGTCCCTATGCTTTCCTTCAGAATGTAGTGAAACTAAAATCCTGAGATAGGTGGGACAGCCCTTCAAATAGATTCTCACCTCTTCGAGGTCAGTGTGAGACCCCCTTACATAGTATAAAACATATGATTCTAATCAAAAACTTGAGATAGGTGTGAGGTCCCCTTAAATTGACTAAGGCATCCTATTCTCATCTCTTCGAGATTGATGTGAGACCCTCTTAAATGTAGTAAGGCATCCAAATCTCTTTAAAATTCTGAGATAGGTGTGAGACTCTTATGTGCCCCTAGTGTGTATTCTTTTTCTGCATGTTTAATGTAAATTTAAATCCACAATAACAGTATCAAGAACTTGACCCGTTTTGAAATTACGCAGTAATTTAGCTTTCAAAAATATGGCCAAAACCTTGACATAATTTATATTAAGTAGTTTATGTGGAAAATAATATTATTTACAAAATATATAAAATAGTTCACACACTAGTGGCTATACGCAAGTGCACATATTGCTTCAAGTAATATAGAGCTTTCTTTAAAAACCCCAGTATCGATCCCGCGAAGAAGCGAGGTAAGAAATTCTTTAGGTTAATTTTAGTCTTTATAAGGAATTAGTGTAGAAGGTTGATTAAAGTGGTTTTAATGTATGCTAACATAACTAAGTTTACTAAATTAATTTCTAAATTTTATAATTAAATTTACTAAGACTAAACAGAGTTTTGTGATGAAGAGTTCAAATTTAAGAAAATATCATTCCCACTACAATGAGCTTTTGGTTAATGATAGAGAAAATTTGTTTGAATTTATATTGTGCCAAATAGGAGCAGTTTTAATTCTCTTCCCTTATTCAGTGTTATAAAGAATCATTGGCTAATCTCAGGTTTAGTCCCTAAATTTGTNATTAATTTTAGTCTTTATAAGGAATTAGTTTAGAAGGTTGATTAAAGTGGTTTTAATGTATGCTAACAGAACTAAGTTTACTAAATTAATTTCTAAATTTTATAATTAAATTTACTAATTCTAAACAGAGTTTTGTGATGAAGAGTTCAAATTTAAGAAAATATCATTCCCACTATAATGACCTTTTGGTTAATGATAGAGAAAATTTGTTTGAATTTATATTGTGCCAAATAGGAGCAATTTTAATTCTCTTCCCTTATTCAGTGTTATAAAGAATCATTGGCTAATCTCAGGTTTAGTCCCTAAATTTGTGGTTAGGCTGGGAGGATACTGGCTCTCACTCCAGAGCTCCCACTTCCCTTCCCGTGGTTAGGCTAGGAGGATACTGGCTCCCACTCTAGAGCTCCCACTTCCCTTCCCCTGAAGGCTAACTGCTTGCTTTAGTTCTTAAACACTAAGACCAAATTGGGGATTTTAGTCTGTCATCCTAAAATCTCCAATTTTACGCCCAACAAAGTATATTTCTCAGTTTATTTGCATCTAATTCTATGAACAAAACACTCGTCCATGGAATTAAATGTGATTCTCACTCTGTTGTAGAACTCATATTACATTTTCTGGATCATATGTTTCACAACAGATTTTAACATTTCAATTGATCAGATCAAAAAGTAAATTAAGAACAGAGTGGNTAAAGTATATTTCTCAGTTTATTTGCATCTAATTCTATGAACGAAACACTCGTCCATGGAATTAAATGTGATTCTCACTCTGTTGTAAAACTCATATTCCATTTTTCGGATCATATGTTTCACAACAGATTTTAACATTTCAATTGATCAGATCAAAAAGTAAATTAAGAACAGAGTGGAAAAATCATCACAATTTATTTTATATTTTAAAATGACACATCCAAATTATCTCTTCATTTCATCGTATCTCAGAGTATGGAGAAAGATAAAGAAGTTTACTCATAACTCATGAGGAAGATACGATAAAATAGAGATTTTATATATATAAATAAGTTTACAAAATAAAGAAATGAAAGAACATAACTTATCTTAGACTCCTCCTCAAGCAAATCCCTTGAAATTTCCTTGTAGCACTTTCTCTCTTTACAATCAACACTAAATTCTCTCTTAGCCATTTAAGGTGGTCTTATACCTATCTCGNATTCCCTTGTAGCACTTTCTCTCTTTACAATCAACACTAAATTCTCTCTTAGCCATTTAAGGTGGTCTTATACCTATCTCGAGGAAATTGGTAATCAGAATGTCGGTACTGATCCTAAGAACATTGTGAGAATAGTGTAGAGAATTTGTGTGATTTTGTGAAGAGTGTGAAAATCTGTGAAGGTTGTGACAAATTGGTGCAGACAAGGACACTCATGCTACAAAAATGGAGAGTGAGAAACCTCAAACTCAAGAGAAACAAACTCGTCAAATTTACAATTTTCTTATTGTCTTTATCATATTTAATTATCAAAGTATATTTTTCAAAAATTAATTTTTGTTGGTTGAATTTATTTTATTTTTTTTCAAAAAATTTATTCAAATTTTATTATCAGAATTTTGTTGTATTGTATTTTGTTCATTATAATTTAGAACCAATGTANGCTTCCTAATGTAGCGAAATCAAAATTCTTGAAGTCAGTACCTAAATTTTGTTTCTCATTTTCTGGGGTCAGCACCTAAATTCTAATTCCCTCTTGATACCTCTTAGGTTGGATATGAGTCCCTATGTTTTCCTTCCTAATGTACTGAAATCAAAATTCTTGAGCTCAGTACCTAAATTTTAATTCTTATTTTTTGAGGTCGGTGCCTAAATTTTGATTCACTCCTGCTACCTTATAGGTTAAATGTGAGTCCCTATGCTTTCCTTCAGAATGTAGTGAAACTAAAATCCTGAGATAGGTGGGACAGCCCTTCAAATAGATTCTCACCTCTTCGAGGTCAGTGTGAGACCCCCTTACATAGTATAAAACATATGATTCTAATCAAAAACTTGAGATAGGTGTGAGGTCCCCTTAAATTGACTAAGGCATCCTATTCTCATCTCTTCGAGATTGATGTGAGACCCTCTTAAATGTAGTAAGGCATCCAAATCTCTTTAAAATTCTGAGATAGGTGTGAGACTCTTATGTGCCCCTAGTGTGTATTCTTTTTCTGCATGTTTAATGTAAATTTAAATCCACAATAACAGTATCAAGAACTTGACCCGTTTTGAAATTACGCAGTAATTTAGCTTTCAAAAATATGGCCAAAACCTTGACATAATTTATATTAAGTAGTTTATGTGGAAAATAATATTATTTACAAAATATATAAAATAGTTCACACACTAGTGGCTATACGCAAGTGCACATATTGCTTCAAGTAATATAGAGCTTTCTTTAAAAACCCCAGTATCGATCCCGCGAAGAAGCGAGGTAAGAAATTCTTTAG
>JXCR01138111.1:7538-85426 GCA_002079205.1 Phalaenopsis hybrid cultivar
CTCAACTTATTTTGTTAGTTGTTTGCCCCTCGAGTATCTTTTTGGTGATAAGCTTGAAACTTATTTTATTTCATGTCACAGTGGTACAAAATATCATTTAGAAGATTTAGTATGTGAGATGGTTACCGTGGGGATAAATCATCAATAACATTTGACTTGGCTGAGGTTATTTATCAGAGTTTTACTCGATGATGTTAACCTGCATAAGAGGAGCCAACGAAAGTCCACCGAGGACTTATTAACCCATCCGAGGTTGTTTGTTGGAGCATTGTTCGCTTATAAACCTATGTGGAAGGAGTCAGGTGTAGCCCACCAATGACTATNACATAAGAGGAGCCAACGAAAGTCCACCGAGGACTTATTAACCCATCCGGGGTTGTTTGTTGGAGCATTGTTCGCTTATAAACCTATGTGGAAGGAGTCAGGTGTAGCCCACCAATGACTATTAACTTATCCAGAGTAGTTTACAGGATTAAAAACTCAACGATGTTAACCCATATGGAAGATGTTAGATTGAATCTCCCTGGGATTGATCATGCTCTGACTAAGATACAATCAGAGTTGTGTATTTCTTGGGTCGAGAGCATGAAATGACTCGTGAATGAGTCATTACACTTTCTAAAGATATCCTTTATGTATAGGAAAGTAAGTGAATAATATTTAAGATACATTAATTGTGTATGAGTTGCAATGTAATAATATATGTGGACTACAGGACTGGGGTGTTACTGATAATATTTGTGAAGATTCTTTGCATCCCAAGTCCGGGGCAAGATTTTCCTATCTGAATCCTTAGCCATAATATATGAGTCTTCCTAGAGAGGTGATAGTTATTGTGTTGGGGACCATGGCTGGCGGCTTCAATACTATGCAAGACTATGTCACCGATGGAAATAAGTCGAGACTTGACTCTCCAATTGAATTGGCGAGCAACTCTTTGGCGGTAGGAAGCAGCTCTAAGGTGTGCCACATCCCGTGTTTCTGGGAGGACATCCAAATGTTGTTGGAGTTTTTCCTCGTTGTTATCTGAGTCGAAAGTCTTAACTTGCGGGTTTGGAACTCCGATATTAACTAGGATAACAGCTCACTGCTGAAACACGAGTTATACGGAGTTTCCCCGGTTAGAGTTCGCACGGTTGTGCGATAAACCCAAATGATGTTTTGCAGCTCTTCTACCCATTGCCCCCCAGCCTTCTCAAGTTGAATTTTCAATCCTTTGAGCACAGTACGATTCGTCACCTCTGATTGTCCATTTGTTTGGGGATGCGCCATAGCAGTGTGCACCAACTGAATGTGAAGATCCTTGCAGAATGATGTGAAAACCCTTCCAGTGAATTCAGTCCATTATCATTGATAATTTTCACAGGAAGCCCAAAGCAACAGATGATGTTTTTACAGACAAACTGTTTGGCATTTGCCTCAGTGATTTTGGCAAGAGGCTCTGCTTCTACCCATTTAGTGAAGTAGTCGACAGTTAAGATGATGAATTTTCGTTGTCCAGTAGCTATCAGAAATGACCCCATGATATTTATCCCCCATTGAGCGAAAGACCAAGGACTTAGAAAAGATATGAGTTCTGCTGGTGGTGCATGTGTAAGATTGGAGTGTAGTTGACAATTATTGCATTTTTTGCAAAAACTCTAATTTTATCTTGCTTGATAGTGGGCCAGTAGAAGTCTTGCCTCATTATTTTAAGAGCAAGTGCCCTGCCACCAAGATGCTCCCCATATATTCCAGAATGAACTTCTTGTAGAGCATAATCAACTTCAGATGGAGGAAGACACTTGAGATATGAACCTACAAATGCCTTCTTATACAGTTCATCCCCTATAAGGATGAAGTTAGCAGTCATGCATCAGATGTGAATTGATGTAGTTGTATCATCTGACAGTGTTTCGTCTCGGAGGAAGGAGATAATGGGATCCATCCAAGATGGCTCCCTTGGGTCATTTATAAACAGCATCTCCCATAGGCCATGGATGCTAGAAAAATGTATCTCCTCAATATACCTTCTTTTATAGAGATCTCCAGTTGTTGAAGTTGCAAGCTTGGAGAGGGCATCAGCTCGGGTGTTATGCTGCCGAAGTATATGAATGAGCTGACATGTTTCAATTTGGGCGAGAAGTGTTTTTACCAGACTGAGATATTGTACCAGTTGTGAGTTATGAGCATCAAATTCTCCTTCTACTTGGGATGCAACGAGTTGAGAATCAGTGTAGATAATCATGTTTCGTACTTCACAGTTGATGACAAGCTTTAATTCGATGACAAGTGCTTCATATTCAACCACATTATTGGCGGTTGGGAATTTCAAACGAATTTCGTACTCCAAAATGTCTTTCTTTGGGGAGATGAGTATTATTCCTGCACTAGCTCCTGAGTTTTTAGATGTTCCGTCTACGTATATTATCCACTGAGGGGACTGTGGAAGAGAAGAGGGTGGTTCATCAGAGGTAGGCACTGTATACTCTACCACAAAGTCTGTCAATACCTGTGGTTTGATGTTTNCATTCTTCCGACAAGAGCTCCTCACCAGAGATCGATGGATGATAACCAGACTAGATCAACTAATTGACAAAGTCTAGCCTACTGAATCAGCCCAACCGACACTGACTCGAAGGCAATCAAAGGTCGATCAACGATAAGCTCCGCATGGGCTACTGGGCATGCTTTGCCGAACTAAAGCCTGCCTTGCTCAAACAACCAACCAAAAAGGTGGCCGAGCCATAGACTCACATATGTAAAATATAAAAATTAACTTGTAACGACCTCATTAAAGCAAAGATAAACATGTAATTTCATTCACTGTACACCCTTCTCTATAACCAGAGGAATCATTTTTTTGAGAAATGACTAATCAATAAGACCAATTACTGTTCATTACAATGCACTATTCTCTCTTTCTTTCTCTTCTCCTCTGCTCTATTCCCTTCGGGTTTGATTCATCAACAAACTAGTATTCAACAATTTAGTTTAGTTAAGATAATTTACTTCTATTTGACGTTTTAAACATCTTATTTCAATATTTTATTTTTTNACCCACTGACGGAAGATCAAATGATTCACCTGACCAGATGCAACCCCTTAAAATGGAGCGGGACGCCAATCAAGTGCAGACTAGCCAAACCAAGAACAAAGGTTGATCAAGCCAAGTGAACGCGTCGACTTGCTTATTGTCGCAATCCTACTTAGGGAAATAATTCAATATCGCTAGCCATATCATGGAAGCCCTAGAGTTTTATTATCATGGGCCAAGAATTGACAATAACATAGCCAACAATCATCCCAAAGAACCCTCTCATCAAGGAATGAACTATGTATCAGACTATGTTGGTTCACCATTTGCTCGATTGCCTAGTCTCATTCTTCCGACAAGAGCTCCTCACCAAAGATCGATGGATGATAACCAGACTAGATCAACTAATTGACAAAGTCTAGCCTACTGAGTCAGCCCAACCGACACTGACTCGAAGGCAATCAAAGGTCGATCAACGATAAGCTCCGCATGAGCTACTGGGCATGCTTTGCCGAACTAAAGCCTGCCTTGCTCAAACTACCAACCAAAAAGGTGGCCGAGCCATAGACTCACATATGTAAAATATAAAAAATAACTTGTAACGACCTCATTAAAGCAAAGATAAACATGTAATTTCATTCATTGTACACCCTTCTCTATTGCCAGATGAATCATTTTTTTGAGAAATGACTAATCAATAAGACCAATCTCTGTTCATTACAATGCACTATTCTCTCTTTCTTTCTCTTCTCCTCTGCTCTATTCCCTTCGGGTTTGATTCATCAACAAATTAATATTCAACAATTTAGTTTAGTTAAGATAATTTACTTCTATTTGAAGTTTTAAACATCTTATTTCAATATTTTATTTTTTTGTGCATTAAATCTGTTAAATATAACATGAAATCTAAATTTAGTAAATTTGGCTTTATGTCAAAAAATAGATAGGAAGGAGAGAAATACTATACTAATTTAGCAAATATTCATTTTATTTATTTATTTTTTAAATTTGGGTGAATGTACGCTAAAATCGAACCTAAATCAAGTAAATCCGCGTAGCATAAAGCTACGGTTTATGGCTACTCCGTTTAATTGGAGCAGCCCGCACGGAGAAGAAAGAGCAAAGCGAAGGAGCAGCCCGCATGGAGAAGAAAGAGCAAATGGATTCCTCCATTACTGTCAAAGTGAGGTTCCGCGGCAAATCGATTCCAGTCTCCCTTTCTCCTGAATCCACCGTCTGGGATCTGAAGTCCAGCCTACATCCCCTTACCGACACCCTCCCTCGCGCTCAGAAGCTTATATGCAGAGGTACGCCGCCTAGCGAGAATATCTCCCTTTACTGTTATAACTTTAATTTTTCAACATCAGCCGCATTTCTGTTGGAGACGGAGGCCGCATTTAGCAAATAAGGGAGAAATTAAGCTGATTTAACTTTAATCCTCCCAGACTTTCATTTTGGATATTCAATAATTTGCCCATTTTCGTCATAAATCTCAGATTTAGCAAGGGAATGAGGAGAAAAGACGACGATTAGGTTTCTTAATGATTCGGGTAGGAACGGAGCGCAAGGAGGATGGGGATGGGAGTTCCGATAGTCTTTGTACAACACGATCCCATCGTTGCCTTTGTAGCTATCTTTAAACGTAACCGTATCTCTAGGGTTTCTGTCACGTGGGCGATGGTTTTGGGTGAAGCTGGGAGATGAAGGAGGAAGTTAGGCGTGGTTTTGGGCGGGAGAGGGGAAAGTTGGGATGGGCTTCAGGCTTCTGGATGTAATTTAACTNCGGTAGGAGCGGAGCGCAAGCAGGATGGGGATGGGAGTTCCGATAGTCTTTGTACAACACGATCCCATCGTTGCCTTTGTAGCTATCTTTAAACGTAACCGTATCTCTAGGGTTTCTGTCACGAGGGCGATGGTTTTGGGCGAAACTGGGAGATGGAGGAGGAAGTTAGGCGTGGTTTTGGGCGGGAGAGGGGAAAGTTAGGATGTGCTTCAGGCTTCTGGATGTAATTTAACTTTAATTAAAAGATGATTAGACGTGATAAATAATTATTTTATAATTAATTTATTAAAATAAATTATATATTAAAATTATTATAATAAATTAATAATTAACTATTTACTTATTTATTGATAAGTGTGAAATTATTGTTTAATAAATGACTAGTTTAACAAAATTCTTATTAATGATCATTTAATTTTATATATAATTACNGTGATAAATAATTATTTTATAATTAATTTATTAAAATAAATTATATATTAAAATTAGTATAATAAATTAATAATTAACTATTTACTTATTTATTGATAAGTGTTAAAATTATTGTTTAATAAATGACTAGTTTAACAAAATTCTTATTAATGATCATTTAATTTTATATATAATTACTTGTAGATTAACAGGAATAAAATAAACTAAACTTTAATTTAATTCAATTTAATAATTATATTATTAAAATATTTAAATCCTGAAATTAAATAACTTTAATATTTTTAATAATTTAACCTACTGAATAATTATAAAAAAATACTTAATAAATTAGTTAATCAAATATGGGAGCAAGTGATTTACTCTAATCATATAGCTAGTTTTTTAACACTTTAATAGGATGAAAATTAATTAGTTTTTATTATTAATAAAACAAATAAATAATAAACTTTTAAATTTTGATAGAAATTGTCAAATAATTTTACGGGACATGCTAAGTTGTTTATGAGATTTAATCTTTTTATGATTTACTAAATCCAAATTTATAAGATATTAAATCTTAATAACTTAAATCCCAAAAGTTACTAAACAACCTAGTCTATTAAGAACTTTCAACTAAGAGTTGTTGGGTTTAGTATCTTGTATATATAGTGTTGTTGAACTAGTGTAGGTTCATAGAAAACCTTATTTTAATAAGAGGTATTCAGGTTTTTATATGTCGAGAAATTGCTTGGGGTATTTTTCATTTTCCGATTTAGAGAATGATAATGCATAACTAGAGAGGATGTCACGGGTCTGTTCGGAACTTGAAATTAACCAAGATGAAAACAAAAGGTTGGATGGTGTGAATTATAAATTTTATATATATTCATTTTTTATAACTATCATTTAATAAATGAAAGAATCGCTAATTAAACTAAACTAAATTAAGTTTATCACTTTTCTTGCATTTAAGATTTAAAAAAAAAATGATTTTTTGCATTCACATGTACAACCAATCGACTATCCTTTTCTTTTAGGTGAAACTAATTCTTAGGTGCATTTATAATCACGATGTAGATGTAATTAATCTTCTTTCTTATTAATTTAGATTTTCTATTACTATTTTCATAATTTAATTAATTAATTAATTAATTATTTAATTATATAAATATTTACATGCACCAATATAGATATAGTCATCCAATGTTCTTTTATATTTCTGAAACGTATAACTAATTGATTTAGCCATATTTTTATCTTAATATTAAGCTACCTCATTAATTTGAATNAAAAAATACTTAATAACTTATTTAATCAAATATGTGAGCAAGTTATTTACTCTAATAGGATGAAAATTAAATAGTTTTTATTATTAATAAAACAAATAAATTTTAATTATGATCCTTATTTCGACTAATATAATAAGCTTTTAAATTTTGATAGAAATTGTCAAATAATTTTAGAGGACATGCTAAGTTGTTTATGAGATTTAATCTTTTTATGATTTACTAAATCCAAATTTATAAGATAATAAATCTTAATAGCTTAAATCTAAAAAATTACTAAACAACCTAGTCTATTTCTTAAGTGTTTAGACTTTCAACTAAGAGTTGTTGGGTTTAATATCTTGTATATATAGTGTGCGTGCCATTGCGATTAAATTCTTTCAAAAATAAAAAAAAAATAGAAAAGTTCAAGTTATCTAAATGAGTTTAGAATTTCATAAAGCATTCTTTTTTTGTTGCCTTTTCAGTTGTTTTTACGTGCAAAATTCTTGTAATTTACTTAGATGGAGTAGTTAAATTTGCTAAAAAATTAAATAATAAAAAAATGCCTATGTTGGGTAAATGAGTTTAGATTGTCTGGAAGGCTTCTTTTTTTATTGCCTTTCAGCTTTTTTTTGTAGAATTGTTGGAATTTATTGAGATGGAGTAGTATTATTTCATAGAAAACCTTAGTTATTTTAATGAGAGATATATAGATTTTTATGTGTCGAGAAATTGCTAGGGATATTTTTCGTTTCCCTATTTAGACAATGATAATGCATAGCTAGAGAGAATGTCACGAGTCTGTTCGGAGCTTGAAATTAACAAAGACGAAAACAAAGGGTTGGATAGTGTGAATTAAAAATTCTATATATTCATTCTTTATAACTATTATTAATAAATGAAAGAATCACTAATTAAACTAAACTAAATTAAGCTTGATATGCCTGCATCTATTATATTTTATTACTTTTCTTGCATTTAAGATTTAAAAGAAAAATACGATTTTTTGCATTGTAAAGAAAAAGATGGGTGACAGGAAAGACAAGCAAATAAACAAAATTATTCTATAATAAAAATATATTACCCACATGTATGACTAATCGACTATCCTTTCCTTTTAGGTGAAATTAATTCTTAGGTGCATTTATAATCACGATGTAGATGTAATTAACTTCTATTCAGGCTAATCTTCTTTCTTATTAATTTAGATTTTCTATTACTATTTTCATAATTTATTTATTTAATTATATAAACATTTACATGCACCAATATAATAATAGTCATCCAAAGTTCTTTTAATTTTCTGAAACGTATAACTAATTGATTTAGCCATATTTTTATCTTAATATTAAGCTACCTCATTAATTTGAATTATTATATACTATAAAATATAGCATTAAATAAATTTCCTCTCATAAATTTCTTTTTAGGGTGGTTAACTTAAAAATACTTTAATTTGGCTTTTAAATCTGATTTAATTATTTAAAAAATAATTAAACATTTAAATTAAAATTTATATCCCAATTCCTTTCTGCAACAAGGTTCTTTTACCTGCTTTCAACGTCTCACCATGTACCTTTAAATAGTTATTAAAAAAATTAAAATAAATTTAATATAATTTCTAAAAATTTTATTTTAATTAATTATTATTAATAGCTTAAAATAATTTAATATTTTACCATTTCTAAAAAATTTTCGAACTGAGCAGATGAGGCTCGGTCCAGTTCCCTGCAAGCTGCACCCTAGGGAAAAATTCACTTTAATTCTTCTCACACTCTTCTACGAAAAATTATTGCATACACATATCACATACAGAGATGCTGACTGTAAATCATGATAATTTACGGTCAGAATGTATTTTAAGTGGTGCCCACTTTAAATTATTATTTTTTTTTTAAATTTTGATCGCCTTGGTCGATGAGGATCTGAGACCGCAATTTTTCCTCTGCAACGTCCGAAAGTCGGAATACGAGTTACCTCCGGACGGACGTGTTACGATACTTCAATACTCCTGCAGAAGAGCTAGGGCACGAATATCTTTGATTTTTTGAGCTTTTGGGGTTCAATCAAGCCTCTGCGAGCCGATTGACGACGCACAGGGGTGCCTTATTCGAATCGCTCGCGCCATACGAGTCCTGCTCCTCCTTTTGCTCGGGCCAGCCGTTTGGATATTCAAAACCTAATTGAACTTCTCCTCCTCATTCCTTCTTCTGCTTCTTTTTCTTCTTCCTCTACTGCTTCTTCTTCTGCCTCTTCTGTCTTCTTTCGGACTTACCGGCTTCAACTCCCCGCCATGGCTTCGATTTCTCTTCCTCTCTCGCATTCTCTCTTTTGTGTGGGATGGATTTGAATGGGGCGATGAATAATCCAAAATATTGCATGAGGACTCTATAAGTTCGTGCGGATTTCAATGAAATCATGTCACTGCGGAGTCCAATGAAATCACGTCATGTTGCGGTGACAGAAAAAAAATAAAATAAAATCTATCTGGTAACACATGAGAATATTTCTCATGTGTTATTCAAGTGTTATTATGTATTGTTCAAGTGTTATTGTGTGTTATTCAAGTGTTATTGTGTTATTATAGCATCGAGAATATTTTCAGAACACAATAACACCTGAATGACATACAATAACACCTAAATAACACGAAATAATACAGGGGAAATATATCCGTGTTATCGGGCCGAAGATTTTTTTTTAATCACCTCTATGTGGCGTGATTTCATTGAATTCTGCACGTAATTCTACATGGAGTTCTGAGCAATATTTTTTTCATGAGCGATGTGTCACGGACAAATAGTCCCACATCGGTTAGGTGTAGGGCCGAAAAACAATATTTAAGTCCCGGGTTGCCCACCACTCACAAGGGCTCTTTTGGGAGGTGACAAGTGGTATTTGAGCAGATTATTGTCTGTCAGGTGTGTGGACTCTCCATGGTCCAGTGGGACTCTCGGTGGAGCCGATCCGTGACGAGGGCATCACGTGATTGGGTGGAGGAGAATGCCACAGACAAATAGTCCCACATCGGTTAAGTGTAGGGCCGAAAAGCAGTATTTATGTCCTGGGCTACCCACCACCCACAAGGACTCTTTTGGGAGGTGACAGATAGCTTTCCTTTCGAAGTTTGCATGTGACACGACACTCAAGTGTCGTAACAGATAATTTCAATTCATTTTCATATTTTTTTATAATTATTTAAAGATTTTAAAATAAAGATTATTATTACATTATGATAATATTATAATGAAAATAATGGATTAAAAAGGCATTCAAGGTGCGTGTGGTGAGACACGCCTCACGATGAGGCACCCAAAAATTGGCTTAAGGCTTATATTTTAATGGACGGAGTAAGGTTTACATTTTTTTTGAATGAGATGTACGCTTTTTGCCCTGAGGTGGATGCCTCAGATAATCGTATAATTTAAAAATTCTTTTATTATATGAAATTATAATATTCGTAATATAGCTTATAGTATATCCCAATTTANATTTCTAAAAATTTCATTTTAATTAATTATTATTAATAGCTTAAAATAATTTAATATTTTACCATTTCTAAAAATATTTTCGAACTGAGCAAATGAGGCTCGGTCGAGTTCCCTGCAAGCCGCACCCCAGGGAGAAATTCACTTCACTTCTCCTCCCTCTCTGCTACGTCCGAAAGTCGGAACACGAGTTGCTTCCGGACGGACGTGATACGGTACTTCAATTTTCCTGCCGAAGAGCTAGAGCACGAATGTCTTTGATTTTTTGAGCTTTTGGGGTTCGATCAAGCCTCTGCGAGCCGATTGACGACGCACAGGGGTGCCTTATNATTCACTTCTCCTCCCTCTCTGCTACATCCGTAAGTCGGAACACGAGTTGCCTCCGGACGGACGTGATACGACACTTCAATTTTCCTGCCGAAGAGCTAGGGCACGAATGTTTTTGATTTTTTGAGCTTTTGGGGTTCGATCAAGCCTCTGCGAGCCGATTGACGACGCACAGGGGTGCCTTATTCGAATCGCTCGCGCCGTACGAGTCATCCTCCTCCTCCTTTTGCTCGGGCCAGCCGTTTGGATATTCAGAACCTATTTGAACTTCTCCTCCTCCTTCCTTCTTCTGCTTTCTTTTCTTCTTCCTCAACTGCTTCTTCTTCTGCCTCTTCTGTCTTCTTTCGGACTTACCGGCTTCAACTCCTCGCCATGACTTCGATTTCTCTCCCTCTCTCCCACTCTCTCGCATTCTATCCCTTTTGTGTGTGATGGATTTGAATGGGGCGATGAATAATCCAAAATATTGCATCAGGACTCCATAAGTTACTTGCAGAGTCCAATGAAATCACGTCATCTAAAATAAAATATGTCTGGTAACACATGAGTATATTCCTCTCGTGTTATTCATGTGTTATTATGTATTATTCAAATGTTATTGGGTTTTATTCAAATGCTATTGATGTGTTATTGTGTTATTATAGTACCAAGAATATTTTCAGAACATAATAACACATGAATGACATACAATAACACCTGAATAACACAAAATAATACAAGGGAAATATATCCCTGTGTTTCTGGGCCAAAGTTTTTATTTTGTCACGTCATTTTACATGAAGTTCTGAGCAATATTTTTTTCATGAGCGATGACTTTCCTTTCAAAGTATGCATGTGACACGACACAACAAGCGTCGTAACAGATAATTTCAATTCATTTTCATATTTTTTTATAATTATTTAAAGATTTTAAAATAAAAATTATTACTACAATATGATAATATTATAATAAAAATAATGGATTAAAAAGGCATTCAAGGTGCGTGTGGTGAGACACGCCTCACGATGAGGCACACAAAAATTGGCTTAAGGCTTATATTTTAATTAACGGAGTAAGGTTTACATTTTTTTTTGATTGAGATGTACGCTTTTTGCCCTGAGGTGGATGCCTCAGATAATCATATAATTTAAAAATTCTTTTATTATATGAAATTATAATATTCGTAATATAGCTTATAGTATATCCCAATTTANCGTCCTCCTCCTTTTGCTCGGGCCAACCGTTTGGCTATTCAGAACCTAATTGAACTTCTCCTTCCTTCTTCTGCTTCTTTTTCTTCTTCCTCTACTGCTTCTTCTTCTGCCTCTTCTGTATTCTTTCGGACTTACCGGCTTCAACTCCTTGCCATGACTTTGAATTCTCTCCCTCTCTCCCACTCTCCCACTCTCTCGCATTCTATCTCTTTTGTGTGTGATGGATTTGAATGGGACGATGAATAATCCAAAATATTGTATCAGGACTCCATAAGTTAAGTGCGGAGTCTAATCAAATCATGTCAACACATGATAATATTTCTTTCGTGTTATTCAGATGTTATTATATATTATTCAAGTGTTATTGTGTGTTATTCAAGTACTATTGATGTGTTATTGTGCTATTATAACACCGAGAATATTCTCAGACCACCATAACACCTGAATGACATACAATAACATCTGAATAACACGAAATAATACAGGAGAAATATATCTGTGTTACCGAGCTGAAGTTTTTTTTTTGTCACATCTATGTGACATGATTTCATTGAACTCTGCACGTAACTCTACATGGAGTTCTGAGCAATATTTTTTTAATGAGCGATGGCTTTCCTTATGCATGTGACACGACACAACACAACATTGTGTCGTAACAGATAATTTCAATTCATTTTCATATTTTTATAATTATTTAAAAAATTTTAAGATAAAAATTATTATTACAATATGATAACACTATAATAAAAATAATGGATTAAGAAGGCATTCAAGGTGCGTGTGGTGAGACACGCCTCACGATGAGGGGAAAAATTTGCCTACATAAGACGTACACAGAGCTGCGTACGTCTGTAACCTACAAACAAGTTACAGGGAGAATTTCGGGAGGTTATAACCGCGTTATACCCCATGTAACCTCTCTGTAACCTATCTTTATATCAAAACAGAACCGCGTTATACCCCCTGTAACCTCCCTGTAACCTATCTGTACAGGGAGGTTACAGGGGGTATAACGCGGTTATAACCTCCTAAAATTCTCTCTGTAACCTGTTTGCAAGTTATAGACATACGCAGCTCTGCGTGCGTCTTATGTACGCAAATTTTTTCCCACGATGAGGCACCCAAAAATTGGCTTAAGGCTTATATTTTAATGGACGGAGTAAGGTTTACATTTTTTTTTATTTAGATGCACGCTTTTTGCCCTGAGGTGAATGCCTCAGATAATCGTGTAATTTAAAAATTCTTTTATTATATGAAATTATAATATTCGTAATATAGCTTATATTATATCCCAATTTAAACTTATTTTGTATGCTATGCAATTTTTAAACTTGATTTTTCAGTTTTCATTTCTTTACTGTCTAGTTTAAGCAAAAAATATTTTACTTTTCACTCATTGTTACAGGCCAAATTCTTGCAGATTCTAGCAGTTTGAAGTCATTGGAGATAACTAGCGGGTCCAAAATTATGATGATACCTTCTCCTAGTTTGCTCCAAGCGGTAATTCAAGTTTAATTTTCCATTGCATGAACTAATTCATACGAAAGCCAAGAAATAACCTACAAATGTTTTTTTTTTTTTTGGGTTTATGTATTGATTTAAAATAAAATATGTGTGAAAAGTTCGGTTCATATATCTTATTATTTAAAACACTTAAAACATATAGATGTTGTTCTGCGTATTTTAAAAAATATGTTAATTTATTTTTAAAAATAAAAAATTATAACATGTAAACATACAGATTGGCGCCGGAGCGTTCGCAAAAGCGCGAGAGCGGGCATCCTACGATCCCTTTCACGTGCTCCCCGCGATCAATCCGATCACATAATTTTCGCAATCCTGATCGTGCAATTCTGCGATCACACAGAATTGAAGATTTCCGCGATCGTGGAAGAGAGAGCAAACCAAGTGATTTCAGCCCATTATCAAATTATGCTTGATTTTTTTTCTGTTTTTTTTATTTATTTCCTATTTTAATATTTCTAATTATATTATTTTCTGTGCGGAAACTATTTATATCTTTTTATTTCTTGTATTTTGATGACTTTTGGCTATTGTCAAGTTATTTCAAGATGATTTTCATAATTTTCTCTATCAGAGTATTGTATCCATCAATTTCTTGTAGGTGGTATATCTGTAGCCTGATAGGATCAATATGGTGATCTCTCCTGGACGTTTGAAGGCTTCTTTCATCGTTGAACTTGTTGCCTATTGCTGTTTAAAAGCAGAAAGCTGCAGTTTTCTGCCTTCTTATTGTTGTACTTCTGCCATTCTTGCTCGATTTCAGCCAACTTTCGTTCTCTCACTTCCCTCACCCTTCCTACAAACTATATATATCTACTTTTATCCTTTTACATCTTCTAGGATTCCTTGAACGATATCATCTTGCGTCAAGGCACGACAAACCTTAAATTTTTAGATATTTGTCTTCTTTATCCATAACCCAAAATTTTCAAAACTCAACCCCCCTATCTTCACTAAATTTTCTCCCCGATACCTACCACCAAAATCCCAAAATATGACCTACCTTTAATCTACAACCCTACACCCGTCGAAACCTTAAATGAAAGAAAATGACACAAAGCTGCTTAGTAGAAATTGTAAAGTGATGTTCAGGAGTTTACTATGGAGGATATGCAAAAAAAAAATTCTTCAAATGCAACAGATGCTTGTCATCTTTGAGAGGAGACAATTGGGTGAGGTAAACTGTAGCCACAACGGTGACTCTCCGGGTTTATTGAAGGGATATCGAGAAGTTTCTAGTGACGAACTATCAATGCCACTTTGATTTGGCATTGAATATCAAAGGAGAAGTCATGACTTTGGAGTGAATATCAACTTACCAGATTTTAATGGTCTCATGGATCTAGATGAATTTATTGAGTGACTCTGGATAATGGAACATGCCTATGAGTATAATGATGTCTAACTAGACAATGACAAAACTAGCCACCATTAAATTAAAGAAGAATGCTTTTTTTTTATGGTGAGAACACCTAAAACATCTTCAACAACGAAATTGGAAGAATAAAATCAATATATGGTCCAAAATGGAACGAGAAATGCATTGCAAGTATCTGTCAGTATACTACAAATATGATATATTCTTTAGGCTTAAACACCCACAACACCAAGATCTTTATATGTAGAGGAATGTATCACTGAGTTTAAGTAACTTATGTTGAAGTGTAGGCTAATTGAGCCCAAGGAGAACACCATTGCTTGATATCTGGGTGTATTGAAACTGTTCACAGGCAAAGTGGTACAGTTATATCCTTAGATGATGTTCAAACTCTAACCTTAAAGTTGGAGAAGTAGCAACTTTACCGGGTAACCACCACATCTTATAGGCAGAGTTTGATCCCTTGAAATATTCATCTTTCATTACTAAAACAAAATGATTACAAAATATAAAAGAAAAAGAAGGAACCTAGCCCGACAAAATATGGGCTCGTTCAAAATCAACAAAAGGAAATAGAAAATATGAACAATTAACATTCTTATGAAAAAAGAAAAATGTATATCCTTTTTTGCACAAGTATGAGCAACAATATTCTTTCTCATGTTTTTATAATGATGAAAAAGGTCCTGTTTGAAGGAAGCTAAAAAAGAGAACTCTTCCGCTTCAAGTGGTTGAATCTTCCAAGTGTTAGCAAGCAGCGATTGTTGCAGAGTTCCGATAATATTTTGGTTATTGCTCTCAATGATAATACTTTTAACTTTATACATCCATGGTTCCACATGATTCTTGATAGATAATATTGCCCCAAGTTCCAAGTGTGTGCTGTCCCAATGTTCCACCGGATGACCCGCCGCCAAAATAATGCCACCTTTCTCATCTCTAATAACCAAACCAACGTCATGCAGTAGAGGGAAGAAGGGCCCCGTCAAATTTGCTCTTGAGCCAACCGAGAGGGGGGACACCAAAAAGGAGTTTGTGATAGTCTACCGGACTGATTAGTGTCCCATTGCTCCAGAAGTTGGAAGTTGTGTATTGTGGTCAAAGCTTGAAGACAAGTAGAGGCTAGAACAGTAGCAGTACCAAAAGGTATGTCATGTTTTTTCGCATTTTGTGCACGCCAACATTGGTAAACCATTTTGCAATAAATCTCCAAGGTCCCCATGTGTTGCTGTCGTATTTGTCAAACGTCGAAAAAGCTCGATCCCATGATTAAGCAACAAGTATACACCTAGTAGACCATCCACTAAGAGGGGATAACAGGTACAACCCATCATCGCTCACAAATCCATCCCAGTTGTGCGTCGAGTGCCGTAGTTTTGGGGTCAACACATTGGATTACCTGAACATGAGGATTATCTCTTTCATTGAGCAGGGAGCCCCTATTGAGTGCCGTAGTTTTGGAGAGGATGAAGACGTCTGAGATGAATCTCAACTTCCTATCGAAGAGGAAGAGAGACTAGGGATTCAGACTGAGCCCCTGAGATATGTTTCAACTGAATTAGAATAAGATTCTTCTAGAAGGTAGTGAGCCTGAGAAGCCAATACCAGAAAGAGGCAGCCCCTATTGAGGGAATTGTCGGATATCATGGCCAACGGTTTACCTCTTGGGTGGTTGCCACTGAGAGGGGTTCAACATGTCAGAGATTCTCTTCCAGAGTTAGTTCCTCTTGACAAACTTATTTTTAGAATGTGCCTAATTGAGTTTGAGAAGTGGTAGAAACACGTTATAGATTTATTGTCTCGAGGCTTGGTTCGTGAGAATACCTGTCTATATGCATTTCTAGCTCATTTTATTTTAAATGATGATTATTTATTTTATGAGGACAGACTGTAGAAAGACATACATTTTTCGGAGTTGTCTTGTGTGGATGTGAGCATAGCTTTGTACAGCGGCTTTCGCAACCAAAATAGTATAATGACTTTGATATGATGGTAGATCGAGTCCAGAAGCCTACAGAGAAAAAAGAAAATACCTTGCTTAATTGAGGAGAATGACGTGAAGCGAGCATCTCGCGATCCGGTTCATGTGATCTCCACGATCAATCCTGATTGTATGATTTCCACAACCCCGTTCTTGTAATTCCATGATCTCCTACAATTGAAGATTTTTGCAATCACAGAAGAGACCGAACCAAGCGACTTCAGTCTATTATCTCAAATTATTTTTGATTTTCGTTCTTTTTTTATTTATTTCCTATTTTTAATTATGTTATTTTCTGCGAGAAAACTACCTATATCTTGTTATTTTTTGTATTTTGAGACTTTTTGGCTATTGCTGTGTTAATTTAGAGATTTTTCTCCTAATTGTCCTTTTTGGAGCGTTGTATTCTTAAATTTATTTCAAATGGTGTGTTTGTAACATGATATGATCGAGGTGGTGATATCTCTCAGACGTTCGAAGGCTTTTTTTACCGTACAACTTGCTGTCTACTGATTTTTGAGAGCAGAAAACGACAATTTCTACTTCTGGCTTGCCGTCCTTTGACGGTTCACGCTCGATTTCAGCGGACATCCATTATCTCACTTCCCTCACCCTTCCTACAACCTACCTATCCCTTTCTTTTATCCTTTCACACCTTCTACGAGCCCTAGAAAGGTATCACACACTAATCAAATATATTAAAAGAAAAAGGAAAGATAAAAACAAGAATAAAAATAAAAATAAAACAAAATTGATCCCAAAGAAGGCTGAAGTATTTACTGCATGTCAGTNCGCTTGATTTCAGCCGACATCCATTATCTCACTTCCCTCACCCTTCCTACAACCTACCTATCCCTTTCTTTTATCCTTTCACATGTTCTACAAGCCCTAGAAAGGTATCACACACTGATCAAATATATTAAAAGAAAAAGGAAAAATGAAAACAAGAATAAAAATAAAAATAAAACAAAATTGATCCCAAAGAAGGCTGAAGTATTTACTGCATGTCAGTTGATCCGATAGTTAAAGGGCATTTAGTTTATTAAATCAAATTTTTTGTTAGCTTCATGGCTTGTGGTGGGAGCTCTTAGGTTTTTTCTTTTCTTTGGATCTCATTTATATATTTTTATAATTGCATTCTAACTATGCAATCTATTTTTCTATTTTGGCATATAANTTTGATCCGATAGTTAAAGGGCATTTAGTCTATTTAATCAAATTCTTTGTCATGGCTTGTGGTGGGAGCTCTTAGGTTTTTTCTTTTCTTTGGATCTCATTTATATATTTTTATAATTGCATTCTAACTATGCAATCTATTTTTCTATTTTGGCATATAATATTGAATAGGATGCGCCGCTTACAAAAACTGCGTCATCTGCTGTACCAAACTTAATGAAGACACATCCTTTAGTTGCATTGTCTATGGGAGGAAATCCATCTCAACGTTGGAGGATAAGTGGTGTTGTATTTTTGGGAAAGCGCAACTTGAAGGTATGAAGTATCATTGTTTTTTCTAAGAATCAGTTTTTATATGTATATTTGCATGGGTGAATATGGCCTATCTCTTGGAGAGAGTTGGTTTATATTTATCAAATATTCCAGGTGATTATTTTAAGTGTTTTTATCTTGATCCAGATATGTCCTTTGTAGCTTATGATGACTCCCTTCTAACAATAATTATTCAAATCCTATTCAAGCTCAAAAAACTTTTCATTCTATTATTTTAAATGAAAGAATTTGAGCTATGGTTTGTATAACAAGTTGTTGCAAGATAGAAGTGCCCTTTAATGGAGAAAAATAAATGTCCTTGAATCTATTATCTGCCAATTCAACAAAAATTCAGTATATATGTACAATAAATATTAAATTTGAATTTAACATTTCATATGATTAAAAGCAAACTACTTTACAAAAAAATAAAATATTAAGGAAATGGGTAGAGTGTTTAAACAACCATTGGTATTTACCACTTACCTCTAAAATCTGAACCAGTAGGTATTTACCGCTTACCTCAAAAATCTGAACCAGTAAGAGGGGCAGAATGCGCAACTTACTAGTTGATATGTTTTGGACATACCTGTTGTGTTAGAAGGTGACTCTACCTATTTAGCCATACTCATAATAGGATTTTCACTTTTTCCAACAATCATTGCTGCCCCTCAACCTTGTCCAAATAGTTGAAACACAATGGCTAAACAACTCTACCAAATGATTTAGCTAAATGGAGGATATGAATGTAACAGCCCACCTTACATGTTCCACACTTCTGGGATGTTGGATAAGATGTCATCATTTCTTCTTGTTGCAATTACGAGTCATCATTCTCCTTTCATTCCTATTTAGTGCTCTTGATTGGGCGGGGTTAAGAAGCTATTGGGGTTGTCGAAAGATGGTGGATTGGTTATGGTTTATGGAAGGCTGGAAAAATGATGACTATTAGGGTTTCTCGATGGATTGAGGGCTGGGTTAGGAGAGTAGTAGGATGGAGAGTGAATGAGGGAGTGATGAAGGCTGAAATTCCGTGTAATTGGCGGTTGGAGGGCTGTCTGATTGCAGGGAAACAACATAATTCTGCGGTCAAACAGCACTTGGCAGCAGGTGCGGCGTTCTAGGACGTATTTGAACATTTAGAAGAGATCATCACCTCAATCCAATCAAGTTACAAGCACAAAAAATGAGAGAAATCAAAAGATGCAACAATCAAATCGAGAAAATTAGAGAAAAGTAGTTTCTGATACATAAATCAAAGCAAAAGTCCCCAAAAATATGAAATAACAACATTTAAATGGACTCCCTTATAAATAACTCTATTTAGGCCTCATATAGTATAGAAAGGGGGCCCCAGGGTCTGACAGCAGAACCAAACAGGAATGTTCCACTATTGGACTTCTCGTATGGAATTTCGTCCTGATTCCCACATACATGAGAGTTCCGTGAAATTGACGATTCTACGTCACTCTTCTCGGGTAAGAGAGACTTCAACTTATTCTTTGGAATTATTCAACTCCTCGTAGTACAATGATTAGTCAACGACATTAGAAGTAGCATAAAGTCTGCTAGTAGATTAGTCTTGTAGGCGTTGTCATTATGATTTTTAACAATCCCAAATGGGCTATTAGCTCTAGCCTTAAGCTTCTAAATAAACCTATAGGAAATCACTCCTTCAATATGATCCATACCAACTCAATTTCTTTGAAAATCATAGCCTTTTTGAACTTATTAGCTTGCATTTGATTCTTGGTGTTTTGTTTAGTAATTTTTTACCTTGCTTATTTGGGCGTTGAATATATTTTATATTCAAAACTTCTTCATTAGTGTTAAACTCAATAGCTGAAAATATTGACACTAATTCCAATATTGTTTTTATTCTTAAATTTTTTTCCGATATATGACTGTCGCCTTGGTTAGACTAATCTACATTTGGCATATATATATATATATATATAGTAATCACATATGTTGTTTTTTTTTTTTTTGCTTTCCTGAAATCTTGTACCGATCAGGATGAATTTGCTGATTTATTTTTGTAGCCATCTTGGTTAAATTGATATCTAAATTGTTGAAATTTTAAGACTTCAATAAGCCAAACTAGTGATGATTATTTTGATATAATATAACATCCAATGTATGAGAGAATCAAATTTCCTTAGAGAATTGTAGTTGCCTAAACTTAGTACGATTCATCATTTATTCTTTAATGAGATAGCTTTAGCGGCATTTTATACACCAATTGTATGAACATAAATCCATTTGCTATTTTAACTTTAGTAGAGATTGTTGTATTTCTGGACTTTATTGTAATTGGGGTTATTTGGTCTTTTGCTTTAGTTACTTCTATGCTATAATCATCCTCTATAAATGGGGACTTAGGTTTTATGAGAGAGTCATGGTGAGAAATGTAGAAGCTGTAATAGGAAATTGTTTTCTTTCTCCCTATCCAGTGCTAGGGGAAGCTCTCTCTCCGTAGACGTAGGTGAATCAATTTAATGTTGAACCACATAAATAGTTTGTGTTTGATTTTTGTTGTGTGAAATTTTTCGTTTTCACATTTTTTTTGCATAACAATTGATATTAGAGCATCGAGTTTGTGATTGGAGCATGGTTCGGCTTCGACAACAGCAAATTTGGTGTGTATTGCCGTTGTTTTCTGCAACAAGTGGTCAAACGTTTTGCCGGCAGATTCATAGGTTCGGTGACAGACCGGTGGACTTAGATGTAAATATCCGATGAGGAGGAAGAGGCTCAGCTCAAGAGGAAGTCCGGTGAGTTTTGTTCTCGCGTCGGCTCCGACGACATACTAGTGGGTCTGATGAGCTCAGGGGGTTCGATGGCAGCTTCACGGAAAGGCAGAAGCTTGCATGGATAACAGAGAAGAAAAAAAAGAAATATTTTTTCTTAAGAAAGGTAAATTTAGGTAATTTCAAATGAAGGTCTTCTGGAAAAGGAAATTATTTTCTAAAATGAATTTTTTAAAAGGAAATTTTTTTTTTTAGGAATTTGGTTTCCAAAATAGAAAAATGGAAATTCTTTTTAAATGGAAATAGGAAAGTTTTGTTTGAAATGATCGCTTATGGAGGAGGGTGCATGGCTAACCATCTTGGTGCAACTGATTTGGAGTTTGGAGCTCATTTAATCATCTCTCACTTATCTGAAAGTAAGACATGAGATGGAGGTTGCTGTATTTGTGGCTTTTATTATAATTAGGGATAATTTAGTTTTTTGGCTTTATTTATGGCTTTATAAAAGAGGACTTAGTGCTCATGAGAAAGTCATGGTGAGAAGTGTAGAAGTTGTAACCCCAAGTTGTTTTCTTTCTCCCCATATGGTGTTAGTGCAATCTTCCTTCCCGTGGATGTAGGCGAATCAATTTAATACTGAACCACATAAATCATTTATTGTGTGAATTTCTTTGTTCCCGCATTTTTTTCGTATAACTGAGATATCATCATCAGAACAAAATAATTTATCTGTGTTTAACCAATATTCAACTGTGATTCTAANTCACTCATTGTTACAGGCCAAATTCTTGCAGATTCTAGCAGTTTGAGGTCATTGGAGATAACTAGCGGGTCCAAAATTATGATGATACCTTCTCCTAGTTTGCTCCAAGCGGTAATTCAAGTTTAATTTTCCATTACATGAACTAATTCATACGAAAGCCAAGAAATAACTTAGAAATGTTTTAATTATTTATTTATTTTTTGGGTTATGTTTTGATTTGAAATAAAATATGTGTGAAATGTTCGATTCATATATCTTATTATTTAAAACACTTAAAACAACTACATATTGTTATGCGTATTTTAAAAAATATGTTAATTTTTTCTTAGAAATAAAAAATTATAACATGTAAACATACAGATTGGTGCGGGAAAGTTCGCAGAAGTGCGAGAGCGGGCATCCTACGATCCCTTTCACGTGCTCCCCGCGATCAATCTGATCACATGATTTTCGCAATCCTGATCGTGCAATTATGCGATCACACAGAATTGAAGATTTCCACGATCGTGGAAGAGAGAGCAAACCGCGTGATTTCAGCCCATTATCAAATTATGCTTGATTTTTTTCGTTTTTTTTTATTTATTTCCTATTTCAATTTTCTAATTATATTATTTTCTGTGCAGAAACTATTTATATCTTTTTATTTCTTGTATTTTGTTGATTTTTGGCTATTGTTAAGTTATTTCGAGATGATTTTCATAATTTTCTCTATCAAAGTATTGTATCATTCAGTTTGTTGTAGGTGGTGTATCTGTAGCCTGATAGGATCGATGTGGTGATCTCTGCTGGACGTTTGAAGGCTTTTTTCATCGTTGTACTTGTTGCCTATTGCTGTTTAACAGCAGAAAGCTGCAATTTTCTGCCTTCTTATTGTTGTACTTCTGCCATTCTTGCTCCATTTCAGCCAACTTTCGTTCTCTCACTTCCCTCACCCTTCCTACAAACTACATATATCTACTTTTATCCTTTTACATCTTCTAGGATTCCTTGAATGGTATCATCTTGCATCAAGGCACGACAAACCTTAAATTTTTAGATATTTGTCTTCTTTACCCAAAACCCAAAATTTTCAAAACTCAACCCCCCTATCTTCACTAAAATTTCTCCCCGATACTTACCACCAAAATCCCAAAATATGACCTACCTTTAATCTACAACCCTACACCCGTCGAAACCTTAAATGAAAGAAAATGACACAAAAATGCTTAGGAGAAATTGTAAAGTGATGTTCAGGAGTTTACTATGGAGGATATGCAAAAAGAAATTCTTCAAATGCAACAGATGTTTGTCATCTTTGAGAGGAGACAATTGGGTGAGGTAAACTGTAGCCACAACGGTGACTCTCCATGTTTATTGAAGGGATATCGAGAAGTTTCTAGTGATGAACTATCAATGCCACTTTGATTTGACATTGAATATCAAAGGAGAAGTCATGACTTTGGAGTGAATATCAACTTACCAGATTTTAATGGTCTCATGGATCTAGATGAATTTATTGAGTGACTCCAGATAATGGAACGTGCCCATGAGTATAAGGATGTCTAACTAGATAATGATCCATTAAATTAAAGAAGAATGCTTTTTTTTTTATGGTGAGAACACCTAAAGCATCTTCAACAACGAAATTGGAAGAATAAAATTAATGTTTGGTCCAAAATGGAACGAGAAATGCATTGCAAGTATCTGTCAATATATTACAAATATGATATATTTATTAGGCTTAAACACCCACAACACCAAGATCTTTATATGTAGAGGAATATATCATTGAGTTTAAGTAACTTATGTTGAAGTGTAGGCTAATTATGCCCAAGGAGAACACCATTGCTTGATATCTGGTTGTATTGAAACTGTTCACAGGCGAAGTGGTACAGTTATATCCTTAGATGATGTTCAAACTCTAACCTTAAAGTTGGTGATGTAGCAACATTATCGGGTAACCATCACACCTTATAGACAGAGTTTGATCCCTTGAAATATTCATTTTGCATTACTAAAACAAAAGGATTACAAAATATAAAAGAAAAAGAAAGAACCTAGCCCGACAAAATATTGGCTCGTTCAAAATCAACAAAAGGAAATAGAAAATATGAACAATTAACATTCTTATGACAAAAAGAAAAATATATATCCTTTTTTGCACAAGTATGAGCAACAATATTCTTTCTCATGTTTATATAATGAAAAAGATCCTGTTTGAAGGAAGCTAAAAAAGAGAACTCTTCCACTTCAAGTGGTTGAATCTTCGAAGTGTTAGCAAGCAACGATTGTTGCAGAGTGTCGATAATATTTTGGTTATCGCTCTCAATGATAATACTTTTGACTTTATACATCCATGGTTCCACAAGATTCTTGATAGATAATATTACCCCAAGTTCCACGTGTGTGCTGTCCCAATATTCCACCGGATGACCCGCCGCCAAAATAATGTCACCTTTCTCATCTCTAATAACCAAACCAACGTCATCCAAGTAGAGGGAAGAAGGGCCCCTTCAAAGTTGCTCTTGAGCCAACCGGGAGGGGGGACACAAAAAAGGAGTTTGTGATAGTCTACCGGACTGATTAGTGTCCCATTGCTCCAGAAGTTGGAAGTTGTGTATTGNTGATTCTTGATAGATAATATTGCCCCAAGTTCCACGTGTGTGCTGTCCCAATGTTCCACCGGATGACCCACCGCCAAAATAATGTCACCTTTCTCATCTCTAATAACCAAACCAATGTCATCCATGTAGAGGGAAGAAGGCCCCCCCCTCAAAGTTGCTCTTGAGCCAACCGGGAGGGGGGACACCAAAAAGGAGTTTGTGATAGTCTACCGGACTGATTAGTGTCCCATTGCTCCAGAAGTTGGAAGTTGTGTATTGTGGTCAAATCTTCAAGACAAGTAGAGGCTAGAACAGTAGCAGTACCAAAAGGTATGTCATGTTTTTTCGCATTTTGTGCACGCCAACATTGNGAAAGCTTCAAGACAAAGAGAGGCTAGAACTGTAGCAGCACCAAAACGTATGTCATGTTTTTTCGCATTTTGTGCACGCCAACATTGGTAAACCATTTTGCAATAAATCTCCAAGGTCCCTATGTGTTGATGTCGGGTTTGTCAAACGTCGACAGAGCTCGATCCCAGGATCAAGCAACAAGTATACACCTAGTAGACCATCCACGAAGAGGGGATAACAAGTAGAGCCAATCATCGCTCACAAATCCATCCCAGTTGTGTGTCAAGTGCCTTATTTTTGGGGTCAACACATTGGATTACCTGAACATGAGGATTATCTCTTTCATTGAGCAGGGAGCAATTGGAAANAACCATCTACTAAGAGGGATAACAGGTAGAGCCAATCATTGCTCACAAATCCATCCCAGTTGTGCGTCGGGTGCCGTAGTTTTGAGGTCAACACATTGGATTACCTGAACATGAGGATTATCTCTTTCATTGAGAAGGGAGCAATTGGAAAATGAGGCAGTGACTATAATAATTAAAATTTTAATAATAATTTTAATAATTATTATAATAATTAAAATAATAATTATTATATAAAATGATTGGGTACCAAGGATAAGCTCAACTTTTCAGTTACGACTTAGTAGATGTATACCCTTTTCGAACCAACAAAACCATGAGAGCGGAGGAGAGAGCAAAGAGATTGATAGACAGGAGAAGGAAAAAGAAAGAAGAAGATAGAGAAACAAACGATTCACTGTTTGTGTGTGTGTGGGAGGCTTCGATGCTTGCGTAGCCAAAGGAGGAGGCGATGTCGTGCCCTAACCGGAGGAAGAAGAAGGAAGAAGGAGGCAACATTGTGCTTGGTTTCGTGTCTCATCGAAGAAGAGGAAGAAGGAAGAGAAGGGAGTCAGCTCGTGCGTGCGGGATAGAGCTCTCAATCGAGAGTTAGCCTGCGATCTAATGATTTAATAAGGTATCTAGGATTTTATTAAGGTTAATTAATTGAATTTAAATTATATGTTTATTTACAAAATGCTAACAATTGGTTTAAATTAATTAGAAATTAAAGGAAGAAAAATAAAATGCTAAATGAAATCAAATACTGAATCAAATCTAAGTGTAAGGGGAAAAGAGATTATGTATAGGAAAATAAACCAAGCCTTTTGAGGTAAGGATTTTTGTACTTATTTATATGTGTCATTTTTAATTGTGTCATTAGACATATTTTCAGTTTTATGAGTAGAATTACTGGTAAGACTTGGAAGAGTTTTTTATTTGGAAGGTATTTGAAAGAAAAATATTTTTAAAAATTTAGCTCTATTTAAGTCTTTCTTTTTAGGATGAAATTCTTATAAATATATGCACTTTTTAACTGATGTATGCGATATTCAGAGGAGGTGAAGTTAGGGAATAAGTTCTTACAAAGGTCTTTTAAGATAAATGTGAGTAATTATTTTCTTATAAGTATTCAATTGATGTTTTATTTAATAAAAACTCTCCTCATTGCTTCAAATACCTGTTTTTATAATTATTACATGTTGTAAGTTAAAATAATTATTAAAATGAATGAAATGAGATAATAAGAAGGGAAAATAATTATTCAATATCTTTAGGAGTATTTTAAAGAAAATGAAATATGAAGGTTTAGTCTTTTAGGATTACTTCTAAATGGTACTGTCGGAGGATGTGATGTATCTGTGCACGAAGAAATGAAAGTGAATGATAAAGATGTAGCTTCGAGTGCAAAAATTTTGAGAGTACTTATGGGTACAATTTTGAAATACTTTAAGTAATGAAGGTAATTGTGACTTCTTAAGAAGATTGAAAATGATAAATACTTAAATTATAACGGAAAGGGTTCAATTAGAAATAAAAGCTTATAGTTTTTGATTTATCAATAAATTTTACAACATTAAAACATTCATGCATAATATTTGCATATTAATTTAATACATAATAAGATTGTAAATGCTTACTAAGTGGTGGAAAATTTATTGTTGAATTTAGTTTTTTTTTAGGAAAAATTGAAAATTTATATGTCTGACATGAGTGATTTCGTTTATATGACTATTGCTTATATTGTTGTTGTAATTATTGTATTGTTTACTTATGTGTAGTGATATACTATTGTGTGTTGGTTGGAATTGTTATTTTACTTGTAGATTTTGTTGTTTTTCTGAATGATTTAAATTTTCATTTAGTGTTTATTGTAATTTTTAATGTCTCTTTTTATTATTAGAAATTATGATTGATTATTGAATGATTTAAAAGAAATGTTAATACTGTTTGAATGTTGTTCCTGATTTGATTTATTTTAAGTTATCAGGTTAGGTTGTAACAATGACATAGGAGAGGATGAAGACGTCCGAGATGTGTCTCAACTTCCTGTTGAAGAGGAAGAGAGACTAGGGATTTAGACTGAGTCCCTGAGATATGTTTCAACTGAATTAGAATTAGATTCTTCTAGAAGGTAGGGAGCCTGAGAAGCCAATACCAGAAAGAGGCAGCCTATTGAGGGAGTTGTCGGATATCATGGCCAACGGTTTACCTCTTGGGTGGTTGCCACTGAGAGGGGTTCAACATGTCAGAGATTCTCTTCCAGAGTTAGTTCCTCTTGACAAACTTATTTTTAGAATGTGCCTAATCGAGTATGAGAAGTGGTAGAAGCATGTTATAGATTTATTGTCTCCAGGCTTGATTCGTGAGAATACCCGTCTATATGCATTTCTAGCTCATATTATTTTAAAGGATGATTATTTATTTTATGAGGACAGACTGTAGAAAGACATACATGTTTCAGAGTTGTCTTGTGTGGATGTGAGCATAGACTTTGTACATCGACTTTCGCAACCAAAATAGTATAATGACTTTGATATGATTGTAGATCGAGTCCAGAAGCCTACAGAGTAAAAAGAAAATACCTTGCTTAATTGGGGAGAATGACGTGAGAGCGAGCATCTCGCGATCCGGTTCATGTGATCTCCACGATCAATCCTGACTGTATGATTTCCACAACCCCGTTCTTGTAATTCCATTATCTCCTAAAATTGAAGATTTTTGCGATCACAGAAGAGACCGAACCAAGCGACTTCAGTCTATTATCAAATTATGTTTGATTTTTGTTCTTTTTTTATTTATTTCCTATTTTTAATTATGTTATTTTCTGTGAGAAAACTACCTATATCTTGTTACTTTTTGTTTTTTGAGGCTTTTTGGCTATTGCTGTGTTATTTAGAGATTTTTCTCCTAATTGTCCTTATTGGAGCCTTGTATTCTTAAATTTTTTATGATGGTGTGTTTGTAACATGATATGATCGAGGTGGTGATATCTCTCGGACGTTCGAAGGCTTTTTTTATCGTAAAACTTGCTGTCTACTGATTTTTGAGAGCAGAAAACGACAATTTCTACTTCCGGCTTGCTGTCCTTTAACGGTTCACGCTTGATTTCAGCCGACATCCATTATCTCACTTCCCTCACCCTTCCTACAACCTACCTATCCCTTTCTTTTATCCTTTCACATGTTCTACAAGCCCTAGAAAGGTATCACACACTGATCAAATATATTAAAAGAAAAAGGAAAAATGAAAACAAGAATAAAAATAAAAATAAAACAAAATTGATCCCAAAGAAGGCTGAAGTATTTACTGCATGTCATTTGATCCGATAGTTAAAGGGCATTTAGTCTATTTAATCAAATTCTTTGTCATGGCTTGTGGTGGGAGCTCTTAGGTTTTTTCTTTTCTTTGGATCTCATTTATATATTTTTATAATTGCATTCTAACTATGCAATCTATTTTTCTATTTTGGCATATAATATTGAATAGGATGCGCCGCTTACAAAAACTGCGTCATCTGCTGTACCAAACTTAATGAAGACACATCCTTTAGTTGCATTGTCTATGGGAGGAAATCCATCTCAACGTTGGAGGATAAGTGGTGTTGTATTTTTGGGAAAGCGCAACTTGAAGGTATGAAGTATCATTGTTTATTCTAAGAATCAGTTTTTATATGTATATTTGCATGGATGAATATGGCCTATCTCTTGGAGGGAGTTGGTTTATATTTATCAAATATTCCAGGTGATTATTTTAAGTGTTTTTATCTTGATCTAGATATGTCCTTTGTAGCTTATGATGACTCCCTTCTAACAATAATTGTTCAAATCCTATTCAAGCTCAAAAAACTTTTCATTTTATTATTTTAAATGAAAGAATTTGAGCTATGGTTTGTATAACAAGTTGTTGCAAGATAGATGTGCCCTTTAATGGAGAAAAATAAATGTCCTTAAATATATTATCTGCCAATTCAACAAAAATTCAGTATATATGTACAATAAATATTAAATTTGAATTTAACATTTCATATGATTAAAAGCAAACTACTTTACAAAAAAATAAAATATTAAGGAAATGGATAGAGTGTTTAAACAACCATTGGTATTTACCACTTACCTCAAAAATCTGAACCAGTAGGTATTTACCACTTACCTAAAAAATCTGAACCAGTAAGAGGGGCAGAATGCACAACTTACTAGTTGATATGTTTGGGACATACCTGTTGTGTTAGAAGGTGACTCTACCTATTTAGCATACTCATAATAGGATTTTCACTTTTTCCAACAATCATTGCTGCCCCTCAACCTTGTCCAAATAGTTGAAACACAATGGCTAAACAACTCTCCCAAATGATTGAGCTAAATGGAGGTTATGAATGTAACAACCCACCTTACATGTTCCACACTTCTGGGATGTTGGATAAGAGGTCATCATTTCTTCTTGTTGCAATTACGAGTCATCATTCTCCTTTCATTCCTATTTAGTGCTCTTGATTGGGCGGGGTTAAGAAGCTATTGGGGTTGCCGAAAGATGGTGGATTGGTTATGGTTTATGGAAGGCTGGGAAAATGATGACTATTAGGGTTCCTAGATGGGTTGAGGGCTGGGTTAGGAGAGTAGTAGGATGGAGAGTGGATGAGGGAGTGATGAAGGCTGAAATTCGGTGTAATTGGCGGTTGGAGGGCTGTCTGATTGCAGGGAAACAACATAATTCTGCGGTCAAACAGCACTTGGCAGCAGGTGTGGCGTTCTAGGAGGTATTTGGACATTTAGAAGAGATCTTCGCCTCAATCCAATCAAGTTACAAGCACATAAAATGAGAGAAACCAAAAGATGCAACAATCAAATGGAGAAAATTAGAGAAAAGTAGTCTCTAATACATAAACCAAAGCAAAAGTCCCCAAAAATATGAAATAACAACATTTAATTAGACTCCCTTATAAATAACTCTATTTAGGCCTCATATAGTATAGAAAGGGGGCCCCGGGGTCTGACAGCAGAACCCAACAGGAAAGTTTCACTATTGGACTTCTCAAATGGAATCTCGTCCTGATTCCCACATACACGAGAGTTCCGTGAAATTGGCGATTCTACGTCACTCTTCTCGGGTAAGAGAGACTTTAACTTATTCTTTGGAATTATTCAACCCCTCGTAGCACAATGATTAGTCAACGACATTAGAAGTAGCATATAGTCTGCTAGCAGATTAATTTTGTAGGCGTTATCATTATGATTTTTAACAATCCCAAATGGGCTATTAGCTCTAGCCTTATGCTTCTAAATAAACCTATAGGAAATCACTCCTTCAATATGATCCATACCAACTCAATTTCTTTGAAAATCATAGCCTTTTTGAACTTATTAGCTTGCATTTGATTCTTGGTGTTTTGTTTAGTAATTTTTTACCTTGCTTATTTGGGCGTTGAATATATTTTATATTCAAAACTTCTTCATTAGTGTTAAACTCAATAGCTGAAAATATTGACAATAATTCCAATATTGTTTTTATTCTTAAATTTTTTTCCGATATATGATTGTCGCCTTGGTTAGACTAATATCTACATTTGGCATATATATATATATATATATAGTAATCACATATGTTTTTTTTTTTTTTCTTTCCTGAANCTAATTCCAATATTGTTTTTATTCTTAAATTTTTTTCCGATAAATGACTGTCGCCTTGGTTAGACTAATCTACATTTGGCATATATATATATATATATATAGTAATCACATATGTTGTTTTTTTTTTTTTTGCTTTCCTGAAATCTTGTACCGATCAGGATGAATTTGCTGATTTATTTTTGTAGCCATCTTGGTTAAATTGATATCTAAATTGTTGAAATTTTAAGACTTCAATAAGCCAAACTAGTGATGATTATTTTGATATAATATAACATCCAATGTATGAGAGAATCAAATTTCCTTAGAGAATTGTAGTTGCCTAAACTTAGTACGATTCATCATTTATTCTTTAATGAGATAGCTTTAGCGGCATTTTATACACCAATTGTATGAACATAAATCCATTTGCTATTTTAACTTTAGTAGAGATNCGGCATTTTATACACCAATTGTATGAACATAAATCCATTTGCTATTTTAACTTTAGCGGAGATTGTTGTATTTCTGGACTTTATTGTAATTAGGGTTATTTGGTGTTTTGCTTTATTTACTTGTATGCTCTAATCATCCTCCATAAATGGGGACTTAGGTTTCATGAGAGAGTCATGGTGAGAAATGTAGAAGTTGTAATAATAAGTTGTTTTCTTTCTCCCTATCCGGTGCTAGGGGAAGCTTCCTTCCCGTAGACGTGGGTGAATCAATTTAATGTTGAACCACATAAATCGTTTTTGTTTGATTTTTGTTGTGTGAAATTTTTCGTTTTCACATTTTTTTGCATAACAATTGATAGCATCGAGTTCGTGATTGGAGCATGGTTCGGCTTCGACAACAGCAAATTTGGTGTGTATTGCTGTTGTTTTCTGCAACAGGCGGTCAAATGTTTTGTCGGTAGATTAAGAGGTTCGGCGACAGACCGGTGGCAAGTCGACGACTTAGATGTAAATATCCGACGAGTAGGAGGAGGCTCAGCTCAAGAGGAAGTCCGCTGAGTTTTGTTCTGGCATCGGCTCCGACGACATACTAGTGGGGTCCGATGAGCTCAGGGGGTTTGACAGCAGCTTCACGGAAAGGCAGAAGCTTGCATGGATAACAGAGAAGAAAAAAAAGAAATATTTTTTCTTAAGAAAGGTAAATTCAGGTAATTTCGAATGAAGGTCTTCTCGAAAAGGAAATTATTTTCGAAAATGAATTTTTTCAAAGGAAATTGTTTTTTAGGAATTTGGTTTCCAAAATAGGAAAATGGAAATTCTTTTTAAATGGAAGTAGGAACGTTTAATTTGAAATGATCGCTTCTGGAGGAGGATGCATGGCTAACCATCTTGGTGCAACTGATTTGGAGTTTGGAGCTCATTTAATCATCTCTCACTTATCTGGAAGCAAGACATGGGATGGAGGTTGCTATATTTGTGGCTTTTATTATAATTAGGAATAATTTAGTTTTTTGGCTTTATTTATGGCTTTATAAAAGAGGACTTAGTGCTCATGAGAGAGTCATGGTGAGAAGTGTAGAAGTTGTAACCCCAAGCTGTTTTCTTTCTCCCCATATGGTGTTAGTGGAATCTCCCTTCCCGTGGATGTAGGCGAATCAATTTAATACTGAACCACATAAATCACTTATTGTGTGAATTTCTTTGTTTCCGCATTTTTTTTGTATAACTGAGATATCATCATCATAACAAAATAATTTATCTGTGTTTAACCAATATTAAACTGTGATTCTAATTGGTGTTAAGCAAAACTATTTTATTGCTTCTTTATATTTTTTGATCACTCGTAAAATATCCTCTTTTTTTGCTGCACCGCTGGTTAGTACTTAAAAGCATCTTTTTATGTTAAACTTGCAGGATATTCCTGATGAAGTCTGGAATTGTGCATCGTATATTAGAATATTGGATATCAGCAACAATCACATTCAAGAATTGCCAGAGAAAATTGGTACTTTAAAGTCGTTGAATGTATGTTTCTTATTATACATGTTTTAAGTTGGTTTTAAGCTTGCTTTTTCTACGCGTTGAAAGTCGCTTTGAAGATTTGATTCGCCTTGGAGCGTTTGCCTCACAAAATATTAAACAGAGAGTATTTTATGTCTATTCTGCAGAAACTTTACCTGAATTCAAATGATTTATCTGATGAGAAGATTAACTGGGATGGCCTTATGCAGTTGAAGTCTTTAACAATATTATCTTTTAACAGTAACAGGCAAGTCTGTTTTGTGATACTTTTAAGTTAGTTTGCTCAGGAGCTTACAAGCAAATCAGCCAAAAAATTATGAAATTCAACTAGATTTGAAACTTCATTTAATTTTTAAGTCTTGATAACTATTCTTTCTTAAATAATTTTGGCTTGTGCAATTTATTTATAGTTTTTTGTNGCCTCCTTTTTTTTAGTTAAACCACTCAAGTCTTTCATATAACATAAATTTTTTTTCCATTTTAACTTTTAAAAAGTGAAATACACGTTTTCATGCATAGGTAAGATGTTATGCACGTAGAAATTGTAATTTCGGTGTTAGATATGTAAATATGTAGGAATTGAGGGGTATCTATGTAAATCTTCATCTTATCATTTGAACATGGCGGGATGGCTTGCTTTTCTTTAGTTGACTTTTTTTGTTGACTGGCAGTATAAGCTCGGTGCCTGCAACAATTGGAAATTGTTCCTCCCTTGCTGAGGTTCTACTTCTTTTTTCTTTTTTTTTTAATTTCCTTCCATGAGCTGCAATTAATATAAGCAAGCAATTATCATGTCTGTCACAGCTAACATGTTTTTTACTCTAATTATGCAGATAGATTTCTCAAATAATTGTTTGACCAAATTACCAGAAACATTTGCAAATTTAAAAAGTTTGAAGGTCTGCTTCTTTTTGCAGCTGCAAGTAGCATGTTTTCTGTAGGGACATTTACATATATACCACCCAATTCCTGTGTATTTACATCTCATACCTGAACTTATTTCTTAGATTTATAAGACCCAATTCTTTCATATCACATAAAAAATTCCACCATTTTACTTTAAAAGAGTGAAATATACCTTTTCATGTGTAGGTAAGTTGGCATATATGTAAACATTGAAGTTTAGGTGTTATTTATGTAAATTCATAAAGAATTAATTGGTATGTATGTAAATCTTTTTTTTTTGAACAGAACATCAGTACAAATTATTCAGAAAATTTAGTGTCAAGTTTGTATTTAATCAAGTATGCAATAACAATTTGGTAATTTTTTTGTTTTTTTTTAGTTAATGCTCTAGCTAGCAATTTAGCCATATATCTGAATTTGGAGTAGCAGTAGTAATAATCTGAATTTGTGTAACATAGTCTTTCATTTAGGAAGTGGTTATCATTGGCAGCTAAAAATAGTGAGGCATTTCCTAAATAAAGTTTCAATTCTCTGGCTTCATCCATTTATCTTTTAGATCATTGGTATTTTTTCACCGTTCATATGAATATCAATTTTAAAAATAGTTTTGACTAATTTAGATGGCATATTTAGTAAATTTTATTTTCTACTTCACCTCTATAATTCAAAATTCGAATTTTCATCTGATGCCCACTGAATTTATTCTATTTGTTTCCGTGGAGCTAATCACGACATTGGTCCTTCTTGAATTCATTCATTTAATTGCGTTAATCCTTATATTTCATTTGTGATTTGGTGCTTTAACTTCTCGCTGCTTGAAAGCTGACATTTTTCTTTTACAGATTTTGCATCTAGATAACAATGGTGGCCTAAATTCGCTTCCTTCAAATTTGTTTGAAATGTGCAGAGAACTGATTTTACTTGATGTTGATTTCACAGGAATCACAGTTAGTCATCTTCGTCAGGTATTGAAACCGCTTAATTTATTATGAATTGCTGAGATTGAATCTAGAAATTGTTTCTCAAAACTTTTTGGGGGCATTTCTGTACATACCACCAATTCTTATATATTTACATATCTAACACCTAAACTCTATTTTTTTACATTTACGCCAACCAAATCTTTGATACACATCAAAAACATTATTTTTACTTTTAAAAAAGTAATGTACACCTTTTCATGTATAGATGAAGTGGCATATGTGTAAAAATTGATGTTTATATGTTTGTTATGTAAATGCATAAAAATTGAGTGATATCTCTTATTCTTTTAATTTTGTGGAATTTAATCTCGGTCGTTGAAAGCAAATCGGATGGTAGAGAAAAGCTAACTACCTGAGCCAACTGCATCTCCATAATTATTATGAGAAATTGTACAAATTCTTCATTCTCATACCTTCCTTTTTAATGAGCACGTGAAATTTTATGTGGCAGATGGATGGATATGAAGAATATGATGTTCGCCACCGTCGGAAGCTTCAAAAGCCACTTGATTTTTAATTTTGAATCAGCAAAATCATTTGATGATGATAATCAACGAAAAAGTTGAAGAGTTAATGATAAGTATAAGCTGAATAGTTTTATTTTTTCTATTTCAATTTTTTGAATTTTTTTCATACTGCTGATCCATATGTAGGCTAAATTGATTGGTTATTTGAAGATTCAACATCTATAAATGCAAAATATAGATATGACTGTGACTCAAACAAATGCCAAATGAATATCGAAAGATATGTTAGCTTTAAATTTTTTTGCCATACCGTTTTTACCTGAATGTTTTAATATAAATTTTGATTCTACTTGAAATTTGATTTTTTTAAAATCATTAAGGACATAAAATTTGCTTGACAACTATTGAGTTGCCGAGATTAAATTGAAATGTTTATGCATGTGTGAGCCTGATTTTGAGCACCCACAGGCTGCACAGACCAAGCGGCCATCGCCTGATTTCGAGCACCCATAGGTTGCACAGATCGAGCGGCCAAAGCCTATGCACCATGATTCGGGTGCTCTTGCGCTCTTCCCTCCGGAGCAATCGAGAGAGCGGTGCTCAAGCATCCCCCTATGGGCGCTTAGGCACCCGATATTGGGCGCTCAAGCATCACACCCACTTTGGGCACTTTTGCGCCTGCGCCCCCATGCGTGTGTTTTTTTTCCTTTCCAACTAAGGTGTCCAATTTCGGGAGCTTATGCATCCAGAATAGTTATCACATGATTTGTGGTTTTAAGGACGAATTCAAGTGACATATGTAAGCCTTCTTGTGCGTTCTTCGATAAAAATCCTGATGAATGTAAGTATCAAAGAGGAAAATTTTGATGATTTTGATGTGTTTCTCGCGTCAGATTGGAGAAAAGTTTGGAGTGAGGTTTTGCAAGCTTTCTTGTAGTGTGAAGAGAACTCTCTGATTTTCATAGTGAAAATTTTCTGGTGATGTGGCTTCATGTTTTTTTTCCTATTATCAATTTTTTCACGTTAAATTCTTGTGTTCTTTTTTTATTTGTTTTTTATGTGTTTTTGTTCGTAAGTTTGTTCTGATTTTCTTGAATCATGCGATCATATTCCATGGTATATCTTGAAGGTGATTCTTCTAAGTTCTTCCTCAAAACAGTGATATCAGAGCATGGTTTGATTCAAGTGGGAGCAATGGACGACGAAGTAAGGTTCAAAGAAGAGAAGTTCAATGGGACGAACTTAGCAGTCTAGAAGATGCAAGTGGAGGATTTGCTGCATCAGAACAATTCATAATTGTCACTACAAGGAATTACTAAGAAGCCCGAGTATATGTCTATGGAGGAATGAGAAGTGTTGGATTGAACGACATTAGGTTTGTCTCTATTATCACTTTTCTCATATGTTGCATTCAACTTTGTAAATGAGAAAATTATGGTGGATCTTATGGTAGTATTGACAAAGATGTATGAAAAATCTTCTGCTTTCAAAAAGGTTCTTCTGATGAAGCAGCTGTTCAACATGAAGATGGTAGAAGACAGTTCAATAACAGAACATTTGAATAATTTCAATACTTTGACGAGTTAGTTGTGTTATGTGGGGATCATGTTTGATGATGAGATCAGAACACCGGTGATACTAATTTCATTGTCGAACAGTTAGAATGATTTGGTCACGACGGTGGGTAATTCTTCAAAGAATTTGAAGTTGAACTTCGATGACATCATGGGTATAATGCTGAATGAAGAATTTCACAGAAAAGTTGTGAATGGTGGATCTTCAGATTTCACATTAAATGTTGAAAACTAAAACTTCTGGACAAGAATACGAGCAGAGGCACATTCAAGTATTGGAAAGGAAAGTCTAGGTCAAGCGGAGGAAATAACAAAAGAAAATGTTGGAATTGAGTTAAGAAATGACACTTCAAGAAAAACACTAAAGCTCTAAAGAAAGTTGGTGTTAGATAATGGGAAAGAAATCTATCTACAAATGTCTCTACAGGTGAAATCTAAAATGACTCTCTAGTGTTATCTCTAGTAAGTATTGAATCTTGGATAATAGATTCATGTGCATATTTTCATATGTTTGCTGATAAAGCAATGTTTAAAAACTACACTCATAGTAATCCAGGGAAGGTTTATTTAGGAGATAACGAGGCCTTCAGTATTGTAGCGAAATGTGATGTGGATATAAGGTTGTCAGGTAAAATAGTTTGGAAGCTTACTGAAGTTGGATATGTTTCAAGTATGGAGAGAAATCTCTTTGTTTGTGAACCAGCTGACAAAGTCAATACTCGTCACTACTTTCACAGTTGATTCATGGAAGGTAATTAGGGGGAACTGATGGTGGCTCGGGACAATATTGAATGCACTCTTTACTTGATCAATGAAATGATTGATTTCATTCATGTGGTTGGAACCAAGGTTGATGCAGGTCTGTGACACCTTAGGCTTGGCCATATGACTGAGAGAGGTATGGAGTTTCTACTTTCTAAAAATAAGCATCATGATTTGAAATCAATTGATCTAAAGTTATGTGAAAATTGTATATATGACAGACAATAGAAAGTCTCTTTCTCTAAGAGCGGATATGTGGTGAAATTAAAGAAATTGGAGTTAGTAAATACTGATGTATGGGGTCCTGCTCTGGTTCAATCCATTTGAGGTTCTCACTATTTTGTTAAGTTTTTTATGATCACACGAGAAAGATCTGTGTTTATTTCTTAAAGCAAAAAATCTGATGTATTTGAAGTCTTTAAGAAGTGGAAGACTATGATAGAAAATGAGACAGATTTGAAGCAGAAGTGTCTCAAATCAGATAATGGGGGCGAGTGTCATGATCATAACTTCTAAAATTTTTGTGTTACAGAGGGGGTCATGCATGAGTTCACTAGCCCAAGGACATCACGACAGAATGGTGCAGTTGAGCGTATGAACAGAACAATCATGTAGCGTGCTAGGAGCATGATACTACATGCAGGCTTGTCCTAACAGTTTTGGGTTGAAGCAGTAAATAATGTTAGTTTATCTGATTAACCATTGTCCATCTGTACCTTTAAAGGAAGGCTTACCAGAAGAAGCATGTAGCGACAAAAAGGTAAATATATCTTATTTAAGAGTAATTTGGTGTTTTGCATATGTGCATGTTGATGCAAGGTCTGGTTTTACTCAAAATATGTCTGAGTGCACCTTCATTGGATATTGCTCAGATGAGTTTGGGTTGAAGTTATGAGATTGTCAAAATAAAAAAAAATCATCAGGAGCACAGATGTCACTTTCAATGAGATGGAGATGTACACAGAAATGATATGAACTCAGGACATCCCGTCAGTTACTTCTAAAGAGTCCAAGTATATTAAGATAAAAGACACTTGTGATCAAGAAATTGGAGAAAGAAGTTGTGCTAGATTAGGAGAACTAGAAGTTCCTTAGTCACTTTTTTTAGAAGTTAGAATATTCAGCAGAGTGATACAACTCGTACACTGGTATTCTCCTTCGTTTCACTATTTGTTTCTAACTAATAGTGGTGAATCTGAATGCTTTGAAGATGACACTTAAGTTGAAGATTCAAGAAAGTGGGAGCTTGTTATGGATGAAGAAATGCTGTGTTTAGAATCAAATTAGATTTGGGGTTTGACAATATTACCATATGGTAAAAGAGCACTAAACAACAAGTAGGTTTGCTTGTTTAAAGATGAGTCAGACTAAAAAGAAAGACTTGTTGTGAAGGGTTTTCAACAGGAGGAAGGAGTGTATTGTACAGAGATCTTTTCCCAAGAGGTGAAAATAACAACTATCAGGGTTGTTCCGAGTCTGTTAACAGAGGAAAATCTACACCGGAACAAATGGATGTAAAAATAACTTTCTTACATAGAGATCTGGAGGAGGAACTTTACATGGTGCAACCGGAGGGTCATAAGGTTTTAGGCAAAGAAAAGCTTGGTCTGCATATTGAAGAAAAGCATCTATGGCTTGAAGTAGGCCCCAAAAAAGTGGTATAGGAGTTTTGACATGTTCATGTTAGACAGTGGATGCATGAAGTGTTTGAAAAATCACTGTTGCTTCATTAAACACTAGTAATGTTTATACCATGCTTCTTTTGTATGTGGATACCATATTTATTGCAGGGGTAGATATGAAGAAAATCAAGGACTTGAAGAAACAGTTATCAAGTGAGTTTGAGATAAAAGATTTAGGTCCAACCAGGAAAATCCTTGAGATGAGAATTAGCAAGGACAGGAGTGCCTGATTACTGAAGTTTTTAGGCAGATTATGTTGAGAAGATCCTATAAATGTTCAACATGGGAGAGGCAAAACTAGTTTGCACCCCTTAAGTAGTCACTTCAAACCATCTACGAAGCTATCGCCTAACTCTGAAACAGAGCAAGCACAGATGGAGAGAACTTTGTATGCTTTAGTTGTTGGAAGTTTGATGTACGCGCTAATTTGTACCATATTCGATATTGCATATGCAGTTGGAGCGGTCAGTAAGTATATGGGCAATCTAGACAGACATTTTTGGGAGGCGGTAATGTGTATTTTCAAGTACTTGAGGGGAATAATCAACAAAGCACTTTGCTATGGAAGTGCAGGGATCATTCTACTGAAATTTGCATATTCATACTGGGAGGAGATGTGGATAGTAGGAGTACAATAGGGCATTTCCTTAGATTGAGGAACACAATGGATAGTTGGGTTTCCAAGTTGAAAAAGGTCATTGCATTTTCAACTCCGGAAGTCGAATGCATTTTTATCACTAATGCTTACAAGTTGATTTGGCTACGGAGTTTCATGGCAGGCAAGGAGCAAGGAAATAGAATGCTTCATAGTGATAGCATGAGTGCAATTCACCTTGCGAAGAATAATACTTTTCATGCTAGGACGAAACACATTCAACTGAGGTATTATTTTATTCACTCTCTCCTAGAAGATGAACAGTTGTTCCTGGAGAAGATACACAGCTCAGAATCCTACAGATATGTTGACGAAGGTGGACTATTGAGAAATAGAAGCTATGCTTGACTTCAGTTGAATTTCATGAATGTTGAAACCGACGGTGAGCCACGCCACCGTACGTGACTATGAAGGTGATTCATATGGAGGTGTGAGTATAGAGGACTGGTGTTGGGTGTTATCAGTTTCCGTGTGGGAGATTGTTAAAAGGTAGAGCCTGAATTCGAGCACCTACAGGTTGCACAGACCAAGCAGTCGGTGCTTATGAGCCATGATTCGGGCACTCTTGCGCCCTTCCCTCTGGAGCAGCTGAGAGGGAGGTGCTTAAGCGCCCCACTATGGGCGCTTAGGCCCCCAATATTGGGTGCAAAAGTGCCCAGTACGGGAGCTCTTGCACCTACACCTCTAGGCATGTTTTTTTTCTTCCAGAGCCGTTGGCGCTAAGGTGCCCAATTTCGAGAGCTTATGTGCTTAGAATAGTTATCATGTTATTTGTGGTTTAAGGACGAATTTGAGTGGTGTATGTAAGCTTTTCTGTGTGTTGTTCTTCGACAAAAAATTTGGATAAGGTGAGAAGTATCAGAGAGGAGGATTTCAGTAATTTCAACGTGTGCTTCTCGCGTCGGATCTAAGAAGGAAAAGTTTGGTGTGAGTGAGGTTTTGTAAGTTTCCTTGTAGTGTGGAGAGGAAATTGAATGTGTTCTATGTAAATACTCTAATTTTTATGGTGGAATTTTTCTTGTGTTGTTGCTTTGTGGTTTTTTCCGGTTCTCGGATTTTTTCTCTTAAATTCTTGTATGTTTTTCTGATTTTTTTTGTTGTGTTTATGTTCATAAGTTTGTTTGATTTTCTTGAATCTACGTGATACTATTCCGTGATGAATCTGAAAGGATATTCTTCCGAATTCTTCCTCAACTCGGTCTAATCAATAATGATACTATGTTGTTGATTGTTGTTCAAATTAGGATTGATTTGAAAAGGACTCAATCTTTGGAATAATTGAGATTGAGTGAACAAATAAGCAGTCAAGTATTGCTTACTTGAGATTGCTCGATTGGATTTGGCTCGATTTTGAGTAGAGTGTTGAGTTTAGATCAACATTATATTGTCTTAATCGTGGGATTTGTTTGGGATAGTTTATGTTTACTTTGAGTTTCAAATTGACACTACACTTCTATTTGAAGATTTTTGTTTTTTAGAAAATTTTTATGATCATGAATTGTTCTATGCAATTATAACAGTTAAAATACGTTAGTTTTGATTATTTTGGTAAGAAATAAATATACATAATTTTCACAAAGGTTTTCTTAAATTATATTTTCCCATATAGTTTTATAACAATTTTACAAAAAATTTGCAACCACTCTAAATAAACTTTTGGATTTGTTTGAGACAATTGCAACTATTTGAAGTTGTGAAGCTGTTGCAGAAGAACTTGATTTTTAAGTTGTTGCGACTCTTACAAAACCTGTTCCTTTTTTATTATTTTTTTTGAAATATTAGACCAATGTTTTTTTATGGTCACCACACTTAATTGTGTCAAGTTGTAAAATAAAGCTTTTCCACCTCAACCTCTTGAGAAAGCCCCCACTATTTTCATGTGAAGCGCTTCTTCCACCAGTGAATCTCCCAGAATTAGGGCCGTAAACTAGACGAGCTTGAGCGAGCTCAGGCTTGGCTCGTGTTCGGCTCGTTCGAAATATCTCGTGTTTGAAATCGACTCGTGAACAGTGTGTTCGTGTTCGGCTCGATTTAAATATTCGTGTTTGTGTTCGGCTCGAAATTGGCTCGTTAAATTAAAATTGAGAAAAATAAATGTAAAGTGTGGGATTCGAACTTGGATCAAATCTATACAAAAAAAGACACTAACCACATTGCCACATGAGGTGTTATGAATTAAATTTAGACATAAATTTATATAATATATTATTATATAAATAATATATATAATATATTGTTATATAAAAAGTTATATAATTTTTTTTTTCGAGTCATTTCGAGCCAAACACGAGCGAATAAATTGTTGTTCGTGTTCGGCTCGTTAGACTTAACAAACGAGTCGAACACGAGCTGCTTAACGAGCCCAACACGAGCTGTTCACGAACAACAAGCCAAATTGACAGCCCTACCCAAAATTATTACTATATGCACAAGGTGTTCCTTATTACTATTATTATTCTTACAGATTTAGGATTTTATTACATTTTTCCATTAGTGATAGCAATTATTAAGACATTCTGATGTAAGAATCAATGATGATTTACAATTCCTTACAGGTATTTCTGTAAGAAATTTTAGAGGAAATTTCCATCCTACCTGCATGTCATCGTATTAGAGCTCTGATTGTAGCTTTACCATGCAGTCTATTAAGAATATGGTTTTATAAATAAAAAAAGGGAGAATAATAGATTTATATATGAAAGAATTTGAGGTATATATGTAATTGCCCCTTCGAATATTTATAATTTAGTCCTCAATTAGAATATTATATGTTGAATGCAAGAATGTTATTATTATATTGTTTTAGTTATAATAAATTAATTTTCATTATTTATTTTGATTTATATTTAATTTTGATTAAATCTTTAAGTTCTTGATTTTCTTTTTCTGATTTGGTTTTCAAAGCTATGCTGAGAAATAAAATTGCTAATTTTAAAAGTATTAGGCATAATTATTTTCAAGAATAATAACTGATGTGTAGTCCATAAATTTTTTATCATCTAGCACAATCTCGATTATATTTTTCTTGTAATAAACATTCTGTATTCAAATTTAAGATCATCTAGAGCCTCCTTTTCACCAAGCTTATAGTCAACCGACCGTCTCGATAAGATGAACCTAATGATACCAAAATTGATATAATATGAGTCATATCAAAATCAAATCAAGCCATTAAAACACATTTGGAGGCTTTAGATCATTAAATAAATTGTTGAATGAACTCTAAATTTGACATATTTATAGTTAAAGGGAGTGTCTTGACAAGAAGAATATAACGAGTCCAAGATCACTTATTTTTGAGGTCATTGACCCAAAGAAAATATGTTGAGATTTTCATACTTATTTTATATTGTTTTTGATGATATTGCACTTTAAAGAAAAGTATTTTTGATGTTTTATTGCAGGAATGATGAATTAGGGTCATTGGAGCAAAAAGATGTAAAAATGAGCGAATTTGGAGCGAAAAGGAGTAAATTGTGGAAATTTGAACTAGGCCGCCGACGGCGCCCTCGACTCCGTTGACGGCGAGTTTCTCCCGAGGCTACAAGGCAAAATTCTTCATAAGTCCGTCGACGACGCCCTCGAGGCCGCCGACGGCGAGCTCGACTGTTATGCCTACTCAAGCTTTGGATAATGCCAAAATTTGAAGGGATGCTTAGACAACTCTTGGGAAAGCTCATCCACAACTTTAAAAGAAAATTTTGGCAAAAAATTAGAGAGGTCACAGAGGTTAGAGAAGTTCCATTAGTGTATAGAATTTCCAATAGTGTGTAACAATTGTGAGGATTTCTTCAAAAGATTGTAAGAGTGGAGGAAAAGTGAGAGATTTCTTCCTCTTTGCTACTTCGAAGAGGAATTCTGTGTGTTGTAAAGAAAAGGATGAGATTCAGAGGAACTTTGAGGAGTGTTCTTGGGGAGAAATTAAAGATAAGTTATTTACTTGTCATAGTTCGTATGACTTTGATTTTATATATGAATTCCAAGTTTTGTTGTGTTTTCCCCATGAGATCTGAGTAGTTTTCTCTATTGTCTCGAGATTTGTGAAATAGTAATTTGAATTGGTAAAGCTAATAAAATGTTTAAGAAATTGTGATGATCTTTTCACTTCGATTTTAATTTACTTTCAATCTGGCCAATTGATTTGTTAAAATATGTTGAGTTTTACAACTAAAGTGAATATTACATCCAAGATTTAGGGAGGTCAAAGCCCTTGGAAGTTGGGTGCAAATAAATAGGAAAATAATATTATCGGGCGTGGAATTGGAGATATTAGAGTGACAGACTAAAATCCTCAATTTGGTCTTATCGTTTGGGTGCTGAAGTGTAGATGTAAGCCCTCTGGTGAGGGGAACGTGGGAGCTTCGAAGTGAGAGCCGGTATCTGTGTGTACCTTTTTGTTGTGGTCATCAATGAATGTGACATAATAACAAAAGCTTTCATGAGATGTCACTGGAGAAGGTCCTCACACATATGTGTGTACAAGATTCGATTTTCTTGCCTTTGGAGCTCTGTCACTTTTCAAGAAACTGACATTTTTCTACTTCTCCATAATGCAACTCTCACACATGATGAGATCAACTGACTTCAGTTCTGACAGCTTGCCTCTTGACTGAAGTTTTTTCATGTCCCTTTGATTCATGTGACTAAGCCTGTAATGCCACAAATCTGTTGTGCTCTTTGCAACTGCAGTAACAACAGTGCAGAGTAAACCTGTAGTCATATATAGTGTGTCAGTTTTTTTACCCTGAGCCAATACTAATGCTCATTGGGTAACCTTCCAGGTGCTATTTGAGAGCATTACTGAATGACTACCCTCATCGAGTTGCTCAACATAAATGAGATTTTTAGTAGCTGTCGAGTTCGACATCACCTGGACTGAAATGACCCCATAGAAGTTGACGATGTGAAATAATATCAAGCACATAGGCATCCACAACATGATTATGATTTGATCTTCATATAATACTAACTTGGTTTCAGAGTTCATCTTATTGTCCTTCTTCACCACTCTCAACCGAATGGATTAATCGAAGACATACCTCAGTTTGTTCATGTTGAACCTGCTCATAGGTTATCTTTGATGAACCAGGGTAGTTAGTTGAAATGAATGTTGTGGTTTAAAGCAAGGGGAGGCATGCCAGGTAAAAATAAATAGAGAAACCTTATAGAAAAAGGGAAAATGATATAACAACCCTTTTTATATGAAGATAACATTTGTAGCCATCAAAGGACAAGAAAGCAAAATGCAAGATGCAAGATTCGATTTTCTTGCCTTTGATGCAAGATGAAAAAGAATCACATTTAATAAAGCATTTAAACCATCACAAAACTGAATCGGAGAAAATAAAATTTTTTTCAAATAAAACTCTATAATTTATTACGAACGGTTCACAAAAAATCACATACAATGAACTAAGAAAGAAAAAAAAAACAACTCCGCAGGGGTCTGAAATAATCTCGGCCAGGAGGTGACCCGACAAAATAAGCTTTTTTAGCAGAAATTCTCCTTCGACCTCAACATGATTCTGAAACACCAAACATGTATCCCTCATGTCTTCACGCTCCTTGTGCAATTTGACAACCTTCTCATTCAGAGCAGCAACATCCCTTCATAAGTTACATAATCATTCCACTCGATCGACCATTTCCTTAGCATATACAACAATGAAAGGATGCAGTCGAAAGTTCCCAACCTCATTAGGGAGAGAGTGGCTGGTCAAAACCCTCAACTGCTTACCTATCTCCTCATATAAGGACATTTGGTGCCACACTTAGATTCAGTTGACCAACATTCTCTATGTAATGGTCGAGACTGCAAAATTCACCAATTGTAAACTATTCTAAAAGCAAGAGAAGAGAAGTAAACGAAATGTGTGTCTTATCCTGGGGTGAACAAAATAATTACATCCTAAATGTACCTATTGATTTGAAATAAGCCAAAACCTCAAAAATTATATAAGTTCATTCTCGTCTTCCTGCCTTTTAATGACCGATCATGACCTCAGGAGCAGAAACATTCACTTGTAATGTCATCGCATTAGCTAGATCTCTTGCAAATGGATACACTTCCCGGCTGACCACCCATGTGGTAACCTTTGTGAGAGTCATTCTCGACATCTCTGCCTAGCTAGAGGGCTGAGCTTCATTCCTCTGTTTCACTGATATCTTGTGCCTGCTCTCACCAGCCAATCATTTCTGCTTAACAAACATGCCATGCAACAGTTCCTTGTTTGGAATATCCTTGTTCAAATGTGTAAGATTTGCCATGAGGATTTAGGCAAACGAGAGGCAACAAAATTTAAGAGGTAATGAATGATTTTTCAGTGCAAACAAGCTCAAGGGAAGTTTCATCACTCTTTTAAGAGCTAGGATTTGGAATTCAAGGGAGTGTCCACGTCATAAGTATCATTTAGAATAAATTTCTCAATAATTAAAATTTAATTCTCTCTTTCTTATTGCATTATAGTTTTATAAGAAATAAGAAAATCAGAGAACTATATATGTATAATCAGAAGCAGCTACCGAGATCATCAAAGTACAAAAGTTTGGGCCTTCGTAAACTCAACTTAGGCCTATTAGAAAGGCAAGCCCAGAGAAGCTTAACCAAGAACTTAGGATGTCAGATTCTCAAACAATGGTTGGCTAAGTGCTCAGGGTTGAATTCTCGGGACTGGTACTTAAGGTCAAGTACTCAGGGCCGAAAAAAAGTGTATCGAGTATAGGGAACCCTTGTCATTAGTCACTGCTTAGTTGATTATGAAGAGGATATCTTATCAAAAGATTCTAACTTAATGATCATGTGACCAAAAAAGGCATCCACTTATCTCGAGGGACTTAGGCACAAGGAAAACCTATATTTATTTTTTACTAAAATATAACCCTTATAGAAAGGGTATTAAATTTAAAACAGAGGCTCCAACTTTAGAAATGAGAGTACAATTCTGATTATTGAAGCCTTGCTCGTCACTAAGTTAACTCAGCTTTTCATAGCTCTCTCTCTCTCTCTCTCTCTCTCTCTCTCTCTTTATCTCTGTCACTCTTTTCTTAGTCATTTCCCATGCCCTATTTTTTATGTGTGATTCATGGACAAAAATGGATTCAATAATAAAATTATTAACAAATTATTTTATAAATATAAACAAACAAGCAAGTGAATAAATTTTAAATAACTTTTTTAACCATTTTATATCAAAGAAATAAAATAATATATATGTTATAAAAAAAGCTTGGTTACAATTAAATAATATCAATAAGTACTAACTAGTTCATTATTTTTTTTAAAAAATGCATTAAATTTATGTATATATTGATATTAAATAAAAAATTATTATTAAATTTATACTTAATTAAAGTTGAGGTAAGAAAATTTTATTTAAATAATATAACATACAAATAAAAATAATTTAATAAGTTATTTATTGAATAATAAATGAGAGTATTCGTGAAATAAAACTGTTCAAATTTAAGTAATTTATTGTTTAAATTTTAAAAAATATCTAAAAGCTACATCCAAACATATATCATATAAAAATGAGATTTACATACACCACATTCAAAACATAAGTATTTACAAGAAGTTTTCTATTTATGAATTGAGCATCTAAAATCTCCTAACTACATTCATCTCTGTTACCTCATCCTCTTTCGAGCAAAACTGTTGATTTCATCTGCGTTTGAGACAACTACGACGATATAAAATCTCAGTTAAAAAATTACTGTAAAAATCTGCTGTTTAAAAAGCGGTGTTTTAGAAACAGATATTCTATTAAAAGAATATTGTCTAAAATAAGCTATTTGTGGATAATATCTAAAATACCTCTCTAATCATATTATATAAAATTTTTCATGCACTTGATGTCGTTGGAAAGAGAATTCACCAACTTTTGTATATTTTTACAGCATTATGGAAAATGTTGATTTAATTATTTTTTGTATATATAGATTTGTATGTATGTAATAAAGTTTAAAGTTTAGTTGTGAGATATGTAAATAAATCAGAATGCTTTGGTATGCGTGTAATACATGGCTTGTATGTATCCCAAGCCAGACAACCGCCAAAGCTCACGAAGCGGTTTGTGGTGCGGGGAACGCGCTTATCCTGGTGCAGCTAAACAATCGACCCAAAATATGCTCCGAAAGGCCAAAACAAAGAGACCGGATCTTCTTCTTGACTCTTCCTCTTTCTCGAGAAACTTATTGTGTCTTAAAGAATGCCTTTGAAGGGTTGTGTATGTTAATCCACGTGCAGAGTATATCATAGAATGGATTTGACTTGATATTAATGGTCAGTTGAAGCTTGTATCGAGCATTCATATATTGTTCAAGCTTTAGTTGTTTATATTTTTTAATGTTTGAACTTCATTTGTATTTGATTTGTTTATGATAAATGAAAGAGAATTTAAACGAGTTAATAATTCAAACAAGTCTCGACATTTTCTGCAAAAAATTCAATAAAAATTTTTGTAAATTTGATCGCCTCTATTAAGTTATCGATTATAAATTAAAAACCCCAGAGTATATTAAATCTCATTTTTTTTCCTTTTGCCCTCTTTCTGTCACTTAGGAATCGTTTAGTAGAATAGTTTGTGTGTTATTTAAGCATGATTTAATCTATGAGTCTATTTGGGGCAGCTGAAGCTTATCAAATAATCTGCTAATAAGCTGATTAAAAATAATCTACTGATAAGTTAGGTGCGGTGACTATTACAATTTTTTATTTTTTTGGAGAAGCTAGACCGCTGCCACCGCACCTAGATAGGCGCGGTGTGAAAATGCCGTTTACAACATTTTTGAAAACTCATAAGCTACCAAAACGCAGTTTACCAAAACAGACCAGGTGCGTTTTCAGAACGTTACCGCACCAAATAAACTCCCCAAACAGACCCTAAATCTAGCCAAATACCTAAAAATGATAACTTTAAAACCTATAACAACTTAATATTGAGTATTTATATATCATATATCAAGTTAATATTATAGTTAATTAAATATTATTTAAATAATATATCATATATGATACAAGTTTCAATCGAGCTTCATGTCAATTATTTAACAAGTTACATATTGAATAACAAATAAATTTGTTCGTAAATATAAATGAATACGGTTGATTTAAACTTCAAAATTTTAAAGATCGTACAAGCCTGATCTGAGCCTTAATCGAGCTGAGTTCTACTGATTCATCAAAATGCATTGATTCACTCATTCACAGCCCTACACAACACGTGAATAATTCGTTCGCAGCTCCCTCTAAACCTCGAAAAAATAGTACCTCAGGAGTACTGATGCATCAGTACTACAATGAGGAGGTGTCACATAGCATTTTAGTAGGACCATTGTATACGCGACACTTCCTCATTAGAGTACTGATGCATCAGTAAGTACTCCAGAGTTAATATTTTTTACTAAAGCTCGTGTTCTAAGTTTCTTTCAGCACGGAGCCCTTCTTTTTCCTCCCGTGCTTCCTTCTGCTCCGTTCTGGCTGCTTATACCTATAGTGAGAAGACAGGATTTATCCATCCGGTGCGTTGGTTCTTGTCTCCCCTCCCTTTCTCCCGCCAAAATACCCAAAACCCTCCATGCGGAATCAGGCACGAAACCCTCGACGACAACCATTTTCTTGTAGGAGAAGATGGGATTTATCCATTATGCGATCTCTAAATCCACCCAGGAACATCGCTACGAGCTTCAAGTGGCTCCTTCTCTTCCATCAAGTTCACGGCTGCAGGAAAGCTAGGAAACCTTATCAACGTGTAGAACTCCTAGAAAATCTCCATTGCCGCTACTGAGCTGGTGAAGTCCATGGCATCTCGAAGCCAAAGCCAGGGTTGGTCTGGTCAAGATACAGGGGAAGGTATCGGTAAACCACCCTCATTTTTCTTCAACCCTTTTCGTATGTTCTATGCTTTGTAAATTCCATATATTTGCCGAACCGAGGAATTAAATAAATTTCAAATTTATGAGATGAAATAGGATTTGAAAAAGTTCTGGGATTTATTTTGAAATTTTCAACCGTTGAACAGGATTTGCGGGAAAAAACTACATAATTCATGCTGAGATTCCGCTGCTAGAGAGCCGCGAACTCGCAACAAAATAGACTCGAGTANCTACATAATTCATGCTGAGATTCCGCTGCTAGAGACCCGCGAACTCGCAACAAAATAGACTCGAGTATTCTTTGCTCTTCCAAAATGATTTTCTGCTAATTGCTGGAAGCAACAGTTTATGCGCTGCTCCGTTTAACGGTAGTGGCCGGCATGGAGAAGACAGAGAAAAGCATAGAAGCTGCCGGCGGCGATTCACAGGCTTCCCCCTCTGCCTCCTCCATCACTGTCAATGTGAAGTTCCGCGGCGAAAAGATCCCAATCTCCCTTTCTCCTGAATCCACCGTTGGGGATCTAAAGTCCCGCCTCCAGCCTCTTACCTACACCCCGCCTCTCGCTCAGAAGCTTATATATAAAGGTACGCCGCTGAGTGAGAACATATTCCCTTTACAGTCACCTTTAGAGAAATTCTTTCGTTTTTTTCAATCTCTTGGCACAGCCTTTCTTTGTTTTTTCTATTTTGGTTTTTGTTGGGCAAAAGGAGTTAGAGCCAGGCAGTGTTTGGCTGCAGAAGAAGATTTACGTTAAAAGGATTTATTAAATCTGCGAATTTTTGTTAGCTCGNTTTTTGGCACAGTCTTTCTTTGTTTTTTCTATTTTGGTTTTTGTTGGGCAAAAGGAGTTAGAACAAGGCAGTGTTTGGCTGCAGAAGAAGATTTACGTTAAAAGGATTTATTAAATCTGCGAATTTTTGTTAGCTCGAGACGGCAGGCGAGAACGACGACGTAAATCGGCTTAATCCGCCTCCTACTCAGATTTGATAANATACAGTCACCTTTAGAGAAATTCTTTCGTTTTTTTTCAATTTTTTGGCACAGCCTTTCTTTGTTTTTTCTATTTTGGTTTTTGTTGGGCAAAAGGAGTTAGAGCCAGGCAGTGTTTGGCTGCAGAAGAAGATTTACGTTAAAAGGATTTATTAAATCTGCGAATTTTTGTTAGCTCGAGACGGCAGGCGAGAACGACGACGTAAATCGGCTTAATCCGCCTCCTACTCAGATTTGATAAATTCGGATTTACTCCAGGAAAAACAGACGGAATGGGAGAGATTTGGATTTCACGGAGAGTTGTACTTGATTCTCTTTTTATTTTTTTGAGTTTCGCTGGATTTAGGTGAAATTCAGTCTTAATTCATATTAAAAGTCTGCCACCAAACACCCTCTAAATTTTGCAGACNATTCGGATTTACTCCAGGAAAAACAGACGGAATGGGAGAGATTTGGATTTCACGGAGAGTTTTACTTGATTCTCTTTTATTTTTTTTATTTTATTTTTTTGAGTTTCGTTGGATTTAGGTGAAATTCAGTTTTAATTCATATTAAAAGTCTGCCACCAAACACCCTCTAAATTTTGCAGACAGTCATTTTGGACAAAATTAAGCGTGGGATTTGATAAATCCACATTTGAATCGGTGAATTTAGTAAATCCGGGACGGACGCCTCGCGTGAAAAAGAAAACGTGAAGTCATCTTTATCAATAGTTTTGGTAGGAGAGGAGGAAGGAGGAGAAAAGTGGGAGCTTCGGGTCTCTATAACCATGATCTCGTCATTGAGTTCTCAGCTAGCTCCACTTGCGATTGTATCACGAGGGTTCAGTTAGGAAGGCGAGGGGAGTGATGTTGGAGAAGGTTTTATTAATTTAATTTAATTTTAAGTTTATTTTATTAATATTGATAATTAATAATTATAAATTTATTAAAATATTACCATATTAATTATAANAGTGATCTCTTCTAATTCCTACAATTCAAGAGGTAGAAAATCATGCATACCCTAAATCTATTAGAGTCTTTTTATAGTAAATAATAATAAATAACAAATGACTAAATTGTTGTTAGGCTAATTAAAGACAAAATTGCCCTTAGGCTAGACACTGACATAGTAGAATACTTGTATCTCTAATAAATTAAGCTGTTTCAATTTATGACTAAAGTTGCTTATATTTATGTGATTTTCACCAATTTTGTTTATTTTATGAAATTTTAACTAATAGCGATTTCATTTCATTTTATTTAACAGATTAGCTACTTTGCCACCTTCTGTTGGTAGCTTGACCTCTCTTACTCAACTCCATATTGCAAAGAACAAATTAACATGCATACCAGATGAACTAGGTTGTCTGAATCAGCTTCGAGTTCTTAAGGCAAACTGCAATAGGTAGCATTTAATATACAGCTAGTACACTTCATAATAACTATACATTTCCTCGTCATCGAGTGAATTTGTTTTTTTTCTATTTTATTTAATGTCTTTGGGAATATTTACCAGATATCTCACAACTTGAAAATTAGTTATCTGTTCTAGTTGATGTCCCTACTCATATTTAAATTATATATAATTTTAATTCCATGAAACTTGTAGAAGGAATAAAATAAGGGTCATTTTCATACATACCGCACAATTCCTATGTATTTACATATCTAACACCTAAATTTTATTTTTCGAAATCTACATACTTAGCACACAAATCTTATGTATTTACATATCTCGCACCTAAACTTTCATATTTACATATATTGTACTTTGGTGCTTTAAATTTATGCTTGAAAAGCTGTATTCAACTTTTAAAAGTGATAGTAGTGATGTTTTTGATGTGATATTGAATATCTGAATTTTATGTGTGTAAATATGAAAGTATAGGTGTGAGATATGTATATACATAAAAATTGTGCGCTATTATGATAATGCCCCCTTTTTTTTTAGTTATACCACTCAAGTCTTTCATATAACGTCAAAAATTTTTCCATTTTAACTTTTAAAAAGTGGAATACACCTTTTCATGCATAGGTAAGGTGTTATGCATGTAGAAATTGTAATTTCGGTGTTAGATATGTAAATATGTAGGAATTGAGTGGTATCTATGTAAACCTTCATCTTATTATTTGAACATGGCGGGATGGCTTGCTTTGTAGATTGAACACATTTTCTTTAGTTGACTTTNCCCTTTTTTTTTAATTATACCGCTCAAGTCTTTCATATAACATTAAAAATTTTTCCATTTTAACTTTTAAAAAGTGAAATACACCTTTTCATGCATAGGTAAGGTGTTATGCATGTAGAGATTGTAATTTCGGTGTTAGATATGTAAATTTGTAGGAATTGAGTGGTATCTATGTAAATCTTCATCTTATTATTTGAACATGGCGGGATGGCTTGCTTTGTAGATTGAACACATTTTCTTTAGTTGACTTTTATTGTTGACTGGCAGTATAAGCTCGGTGCCTGCAACAATTGGAAATTGTTCCTCCCTTGCTGAGGTTCTACTTCTTTTTTCATTTTTTTTTTAATTTCCTTCCATGAGTTGCAATTAATATAAGCAAGCAATTATCATGTGTGTCACAGCTAACATGTTTTTTACTCTAATTATGCAGATAGATTTCTCAAATAATTGTTTGACCAAATTACCNGTTAATACAAGCAATTATCATGTGTGTCATAGCTAACATGTTTTTTACTCTAATTATGCAGATAGATTTCTCAAATAATTGTTTGACCAAATTACCAGAAACATTTGCAAATTTAAAAAGTTTGAAGGTCTGCTTCTTTTTGCAGCTGCAACTAGCATGTTTTCTGTAGGGACATTTACATATATACCACCCAATTCCTGTGTATTTACATCTCATACCTGAACTTATTTCTTAGATTCATAAGACCCAATTCTTTCATATCACTTAAAAAATTGCACCTTTTTACTTTAAAAGAGTGAAATATACCTTTTCATGTGTAGGTAAGTTGGCATATATGTAAACATTGAAGTTCAGGTGTTATTTATGTAAATTCATAAAGAGTTAATTGGTATGTATGTAAATCTTTTTTTTTTTATAAACAGAACATCAGTACAGATTATTCAGAAAATTTAGTGTCAAGTTTGTATTTAATCAAGTATGCAATAACAATTTGGTAATTTGTTTATTTTTTTTAGTTAATGGTCTAGCTAGCAATTTAGCCATATATCTGAATTTGGAGTAGCAGTAGTAATAATCTGAATTTGTGTAACATAGTCTTTCTTTTAGGAAGTAGTTATCATTGGCAGCTAAAAATAGTGAGCATTTCCTAAATAAAGTTTCAATTCTCTGGCTTCATCCATTTATCTTTTAGATCATTGGTATTTTTTCACCGTTCATCTGAATATCAATTTTAAAAATAGTGTTGACTAATTTGGATGGCATATTTAGTAAATTTTATTTTCTACTTCACCTCTATAATTCAAAATTCGAATTTTCATCTGATGCCCACTGAATTTATTCTATTTGTTTCGGTGGAGCTAATCTCGACATTGGTCCTTCTTGAATTTATTCATTTAATTGCGTTAATCCTTATATTTCATTTGTGATTTGGTGCTTTAACTTCTCGCTGCTTGAAAGCTGACATTTTTCTTTTACAGATTTTGCATCTGGATAACAATGGTGGTCTAAATTCGCTTCCTTCAAATTTGTTTGAAATGTGCAGAGAACTGATTTTACTTGATGTTGATCTCACAGGAATCACAGTTAGTCATCTTCGTCAGGTGTTGAAACCGCTTAATTTATTATGAATTGCTGAGATTGAATCTAGAAATTATTTCTCAAAACTTTTTGGGGGCATTTCTGTACATACCACCAATTCTTATATATTTACATATCTACCACATAAACTCTATTATCTTACATTTACGCCAACCAAATCTTTGATACACATCAAAAACATTATTTTTACTTTTAAAAAAGTAATGTACACCTTTTCATGTATAGATGAAGTGGCATGTGTGTAAAAATTGATGTTTATTTGTTTGTTATGTAAATGCATAAAAATTGAGTGATATCTTTTATTCTCTTAATTTTGTTGAATTTAATCTCGGTCGTTGAAAGCAAATCGGATGGTAGAGAAAAGCTAACTACCTGAGCGAACTGTATCTCCATAATTATTATGAGAAATTGTACAAAGTTTTCATTCTCATACCTTCCTTTTTAATGAACACGTGAAATTTTGTGGCAGATGGATGGATATGAAGAATATGATGTTCGCCACCGTCGGAAGCTTCAAAAGTCACTTGATTTTTAATTTTGAATCAGCAAAGTCATTTGATGATGATAATCAACGAAAAAGTTGAAGAGGTAATGATAAGTATAAGCTGAATAGTTTTATTTTTTCTATTTCAATTTTTTGAATTTTTTTCATACTGCTGATCCATATGGAGGCTAAATTGATCGGTTATTTGAAGATTCAACATCTATAAATGCAAAATATAGATATGACTGCGACTCAAAACAAATGTCAAATGAATATCGAAAGATATGTTAGCTTTTAATTTTTTTGCCATTACGTTTTTACCCGAATGTTTTAATATGAATCTTGATTCTACTTGAAATTTGATTTTTTTAAAATCATTAAGGACATAAAATTTGCTTGACAACTAATGAGTTGCCGAGATCAAATTGAAATGTTTATGCATGTGTGAGCCTGATTTTGAGCACCCACATGCTGCACAGACCAAGCCGCCAACGTCTGATTTCGAGCACCCACAGGTTGCACAGATCGAGTGGCCAACGCCTATGCACCATGATTCGGGTGCTCTTGCGCTCTTCCCTCCGGAGCAATCGAGAGAGCGGTGCTCAAGCATCCCCCTATGGGTGCTTAGGCACCCGATATTGGGCTCTCAAGCATCACACCCACTTTGGACACTTCTGCGCTTGCTCCCCCATGCGTGTGTTTTTTTTTCCTTTCCGACTAAGGTGACCAATTTTGGGAGCTTATGCATCCAGAAAAGTTATCACGTGATTTGTGGTTTTAAGGACAAATTTAAGTGACATATGTAAGCCTTCTTCTGCATTCTTCGACAAAATCTTGATGAATGTAAGTATCAAAGAGGAAAATTTCGATGATTTTGATGTGTTTCTCGCGTCAGATTAGAGAAAAGTTTGGAGTGAGGTCTTGCAAGTTTTCTTGTAGTGTGGAGAGACTCTGATTTTCATATTTAAATTTTTCTGGTGATGTAGCTTCATGGTTTTTTTCCCATTATCAATTTTTTTCACGTTAAATTCTTGTGTTCTTTTTTTTATTTTCTTTTGATGTGTTTTTGTTCGTAAGTTTGTTCTGGTTTTCTTGAATCACGATCATATTCCATGGTGTATCTTGAAGGTGATTCTTCTAAGTTCTTCCTCAACACAGTGATATCAGAGCATGATTTGATTCAAGTGGGAGCAATGGACGACGAAGTAAGGTTCAAAGAAGAGAAGTTCAATGGGACAAACTTTGCAGTTTGGAAGATGCAAGTGGAGGATTTGTTGCATTAGAACAAGTCATAATTGTCACTACAAGGAATTACTAAGAAGCCCGAGTATATGCCTACGGAGGAATGGGAAGTGTTGGATTGAACGACATTAGGTTTGTCTCTATTATCACTTTTCTCATATGTTGCATTCAACTTAGTAAATGAGAAAATTATGGTGGATCTTATGGTAGTACTGACAAAGATGTATGAAAAATCTTCGCTTTCAAAAAGGTTCTTCTGATGAAGCAGCTGTTCAACATGAAGATGGTAGAAGACAGTTCAATAACAGAACATTTGAATAATTTCAATACTGTGATGAGTTAGTTGTGTTTTGTGAGGATCATGTTTGATGATGAGATCAGAACACCGGTGATACTAATTTCATTGTCGAACAGTTAGAATGATTTGGTCACGACGGTGGGTAATTCTTCAAGGAATTTGAAGTTGAATTTCGATGACATCATGGGTCTAATGTTGAATGAAGAATTTCACAAAAAAGTTGTGAATGGTGGATCTTCAGATTTCACATTAAATGTTGAAAACTAAAACTTCTGGACAAGAATACGAGCAGAGGCACATTCAAGTATAGGAAAGGAAAGTCCAGTTCAAGCAGAGGAAATAACAAAAGAAAATGTTGGAATTGAGTTAAGAAAGGACATTTCGAGAAAGACAGTAAAGCTCTAAAGAAAGTTGGTGTTAGATAATAAGAAAGAAATCTATCTACAAATGTCTCTACATGTGAAATCTAAAATGACTCTCTAGTGTTATCTCTAGTAAGTATTGAATCTTGGATAATAGATTAATGTGCCTATTTTCATATAGTCGCTGATAAAAAAAGGTTTAAAACTATACTCATAGTAATCCAGGGAAGGTTTATCTAGGAGATAACGAGGCCTTTAGTTTTGTAGCGAAATGTGATGTGGATATAAAGTTGTCAGATAAAACAATTTGGAAGCTTACTGAAGTTGGACATGTTTCAAGGATGGAGAGAAATCTCTTTTTTTGTGAACCAGCTGACAAAGTCAATACTCGTTAATACTTTCACAGTTGATTCATGGAAGGTAACTAGGGGGAACTGGTGGTGGCTCAAGACAATATTGAAGGCACTCTTTACTTGATCAATGAAATTATTGATTTCATTCATGTGGTTGGAACCAAGGTTGATGCAGGTTTGTGACACCTTAGGCTTGGCCATATGACTGAGAGGTATGGAGTTTCTACTTTCTAAAAATAAGCATCATGATTTGAAATCAGTTGATCTAAAGTTATGTGAAAATTGTATATATGACAGACAGTAGAAAGTTTCTTTCTCTAAGAGCGGATCAGTGGTGAAATTAAAGAAATTGGAGTTAGTGCATACTGATGTATGGGGTCCTGCTCTGGTTCAATCCATTTGAGGTTCTCACTATTTTGTTAAGTTTTTTGTGATCACACGGGAAAGATCTGTGTTTATTTCTTAAAGCAAAAAATCTAATGTATTTGAAGTCTTTAAAAAGTGGAAGACTATGATAGAAAATGAGACAGACTTGAAGCAGAAGTGTCTCAAATCAGATAATGGGGGCGAGTGCCATGATCATAACTTCTAAAATTTTTGTGTTACAGAGGGGGTCATGCATGAGTTCACTATCCCAAGGACATCACGACAAAATGGTGCAGTTGAGCATATGAACAAAACAATCATAGAGCGTGCTAGGAGCATGATACTATATGCAGGCTTGTCCTAACAGTTTTGGGCTGAAGCTGGAAATAATGTTAGTTTATCTGATTAACCATTGTCCATCTGTACCTTTATAGGAAGGCTTACCAGAAGAAGCATGTAGCGACAAAAAGGTAAATATATCTTATTTAAGAGTTATTTGGTGTTTTGCATATGTGCATGTTGATGCAAGGTCTGACTTTACTCAAAATAATGTCTGAGTGCACCTTCATTGGATATTGCTCAGATGAGTTTGGGTTGAAGTTATGAGATTGTCAAAATAAAAAAAAATCATCAGGAGCACAGATGTCACTTACAATGAGATGGAGATGTACACAAAAATGATGTGAACTCAGGACAACCCGTCAGTTATTTCTGAAGAGTCCAAGTATATTAAGATAAAAGGCACTTGTGATCAAGAAATTAGAGAAAGAAGTTGTGCTTGATTAGAAGGAGCACGAGAAGTTCCTTAATCACCTTTTTTAGAAGCTAGAATATTCAGCAGAGTGATACAACTCGTACACTGATATTCTCCTTCGTTTCACTATTTGTTTCTAACTAATAGTGGTGAATCTGAATGCTTTGAGGATGACACTTGAGTTGAAGATTCAAGAAAGTGGGAGCTTGCTATGGATGAAGAAATGCAGTGTCTAGAATCAAATTAGATTTGGGGTTTGACAATATTACCATATGGTAAAAGAGCACTAAACAACAAGTAGGTTTACTTGTTTAAAGATGAGTTAGACTACAAAGAAAGACTTGTTGTGAAGGGTTTTCAACAGAAGTAAGGAGTGTATTGTACAAAGATCTTTTCCCAAGTGGTGAAAATGACAACTATCAGGGTTGTATCGAGTCTAATAACAGAGGAAAATCTACAACCGGAACAAATAGATGTAAAAATAGCTTTCTAACATAGAGATCTGGAGGAGGAACTATACATAGTGCAACCGGAGGGTCATATGGTTTCAGGCAAAGAATGTTTGGTCTGCATATTGAAGAAGAGCATCTATGGCTTGAAGTATGCCCCGAAATAGTGGTATAGGAGTTTTGACATGTTCATGTTAGACAGTGGATGCATGAAGTGTTTGAAAAATCACTGTTGCTTCATTAAACACTCTAGTAATTTTTATACCATGCTTCTTTTGTATGTGGATACCATATTTATTGCAGGGGTAGATATGGAGAAAATCAGGGAATTGAAGAAACAGTTATCAAGTGAGTTTGAGATAAAGGATTTAGGTCCAACCAGGAAAATCCTTGAGATGAGAAGCAAGGACAGGAGTGCATGATTATTGAAGTTCTTAGGCAGAGTATGTTGAGAAGATCCTATAAATGTTCAACATGGGAGAGGCAAAACTAGTTTGCACCCCTTAAGTAGTCACTTCAAACCATCTACGAAGCTATCGCCTAACTCTGAAACAGAGCAAGCACAGATGGAGAGAACTTTGTATGCTTTAGTTGTTGGAAGTTTGATGTACACGCTGATTTGTACCATATTCGATATTGCATATGCAATTGAAGCAGTCAGTAAGTATATCGGCAATCTAGACAGACATTTTTGGGAGGCAGTAATGTGTATTTTCAGGTACTTGAGGGGAATAATCAACAGAGCACTTTGCTATGGAAGTGCAGGGATCATTCTACTGGAATTTGCATATTCAGATCTGGGAGGAGATGTGGATAGTAGGAGTACAATAGGGCATTTCCTTACATTGAGGAACACAATGGATAGTTGGGTTTCCAAGTTGTAAAAAGCCATTGCATTTTCAACTGTGGAAGTCGAATACATTTTTATCACTAATGCTCACAAGTTCATTTGGCTACAGAGTTTCATGGCAGGCAAGGAGCAAGGAATTAGAATGCTTCATAGTGATAGCATGAGTGCAATTCACCTTGCGAAGAATAATACTTTTCATGCTAGGACGAAACGCATTCAACTGAGGTATTATTTTATTCGGTCTCTCCTAGAAGATGAACAATTGTTCCTGGAGAAGATACACACAGCTCAGAATCCTGCGGATATGTTGACGAATGTGGACTGTTGGGAAACAAAAGCTATGCTTGGCTTCAGTTGAATTTCATGAATGTTGAAACCGGCGGTGAGCCACGCCACCGTACGTGACTATGAAGGTGATTCATATGGAGGTGTGGGTATAGAGGACTGGTGTTGGGTGTTATCAGTTTTCGTGTGGGAGATTGTTAAAAGGTAGAGCCTGAATTCGAGCACCCACAAGTTGCATAGACCGAGCAGTCGGTGCTTATGAGCCATGATTCGGGCACTCTTGCGCCCTTCCCTCTGGAGCTGCCGAGAGGGAGGTGCTTAAGCGCCCCCCCTATGGGCGCTTAGGCGCCCAATATTGGGTGCTCAAGTGCCCAGTATGGGAGCTCTTGCACCTACACCCCTAGGCATGTTTTTTTTCTTCCAGAGCCGTTGGCGCTAAGTTGCCCAATTTCGAGAGCTTATGTGCTTAAAACGGTTATCATGTGTTTTGTAGTTCAAGGACGAATTTGAGCGGCGTATGTAAGTTTTTCTGTGTGTTGTTCTTCGATAAAAAAATTTGGATAAGGTGAGAAGTATCAGAGAGGAGGATTTCAGTAGTTTCAACGTATGTTTCTTGCGTTGGATCTAAGTAGGAAAAGTTTGGTGTGAGTGAGGTCTTGTAAGTATCCTTGTAGTGTGGAGAGGAAATTGAGTGTGTTCTATGTAAACACTCTGATTTTTATGATGGAATTTTTCTTGTGTTGTAGTTTTGTGGTTTTTTCCGGTTCTCGGATTTTTTCTCTTAAATTGTTGTGTGTTTTTCTGGTTTTTTTTGTTGTGTTTATGTTCATAAGTTTGTTTGGTTTTCTCAAATCTACGTAATCCTATTCCGTGATGAATCTGAAAGGATATTCTTCCAAATTCTTCCTCAACTCAATCTAATGAATAATGATACTATGTTGTTGATTGTTGTTTAAATTAGGATTGATTTGAAAAGAATGACTAAGTCTTTGGAATAATTGAGATTGAGTGAACAAATAAGTAGTCAAGTATTGCTTACTTGAGATTGCTCGATTGGATTCGGCTCGATCTTGAGTAGAGTGTTGGGTTTAGATCAACATTATATTGTCTTTAATCGTGGGATTTGTTTGGGATAGTTTATGTCTGCTTTGAGTTTCAAATTGGCACTAGAGTTCTATTTGAAGATTTTTTTTATAGAATTTTTTTATGATCATGAATTGTTCCATGCAATTCTAACAGTTAAAATACGTTAATTGTAAGAAAATTACTATTTGATTATTTTGGTAAGAAAAAAAATATAACATAATTCTCACAAAAGTTTTCTTAAATTTTATTTTCCCATATAATTTTACAATAATTTTACAAAAAATTTGCAACCACTCTAAATAAACTCTTGGGGTTTGTTTGGGGCAATTGCAACTATCTGAAGTTGTGAAGCCGTTGCAGAACTTGTTTTTTAAGTTATTGCGACTCTTACGAAACCTGTATTTTTTTTCATTATTTTTGAAATATTAGACCAAATTTTTTTGATGGTCACCACACTTAATTGTGTCAAGTTGTAAAATAAAGCTTTTCCACCCCCAACCTCTTTAGAAAGGCCCCACTATTTTCATGTGAAGCGCTTATTCCATGAGTGAATGTCCCAGAATTATTACTATATGCACAAGGTGTTCCTTATTACTATTATTATTTTTACAGATTTATGATTTTATGACATTATTCCATTAGTGATAGCAATTATTAAGACATTTTGATATAAGAATCAATGATGATTTAAAGATTTAATCAAAATTAAATATAAAATAAAATAAATAATGAAATTAATTTATTATAACTAAAACAATGTAATAATAACATTCATTCATTTAACATATAATATTCTAATTGAGGACTAAATTATAAATATTCGAAGGGGCAATTACATATATACCTCAAATTCTTTCATATATAAATTTATTATCCTCTCTTTTTTTATTTATAAAAGCATATTCTTAAATTAAGGGTTGCAACGCTAACTACAACCTCTTGATCAATTACTACTCTAGCTTCCTACTACTATTGCAGTCACTAATTATGGTCTACGTGACCAACAAATAATATTACAGTCAGAATTATGGATTATGTGGCTAACTATTGATATTTCAGTCACCAACTACGACCTACATGACCGACTGATGATATTACAGTCTCCAAATACAGCCTATGTGGGCAACTAATGTTAATTTAATAACTAACTATGACCAATGTGATCAACTATCACCCATATGGCTAATTGCTACTACTATAGCATATGTGATCAATTTATGTCACTTCAGCTACCAACTACGGTCTATGTGACTAACTATGAACCATGTGGTCATCTGGTACTGCAACTTTCAACTACGGTCTCTATAACAAACTAATGTCACATTAACTAACTATGACTAATATAACCAATTACGACTTATGCGGCTAACTATTACTGTAGCTTTTGGCTATGTCCTCTATGGATAGTTGACGTTATTGCATTCACCAACTATGGTCTATGTGACCAAATACACCCTATGTGGTTAATTGCTACCACAACATTCACCTATAGCCTCTTTGACCATTTTCCACTATTACAACCACTAACTATAATCTTCATGATCAATCACATTTGTTGTAGCTAAATTACGACTACTATACTTGAACTATTATTGTACATATTATAATTTCATTTTCTTTAATTTAGGAGAAAAGTGGACCTATATACTTACAATCATGCAATGGATTATTTTGACTGGGCTGGCTCAATGACTTTTTGCCTTCTAAGAGTTTTTTTCACGTAAAAAAATTTGTTATCTCCATCTGCTACTTTTTATTATTTTTGTGTGAGCTGGATCTTTGTGCTCTCTAAAGCTTTAAATTATTACTCTAACTCTGTGAATATTTTGACACGTTATAATAAAAAAATGAAATGAAGGGAGAAATTAATAGAAAGAGGATGATGGATATCCTTAACACGCTATTTTTATTTATTGCATGTTGACAACTTTGCATGATAGAGTGATATATTAACCTTTTAGTGTTGTTCAAATATTTAACACACGCATGTAAAACAAATGATAGAATTGACAACATGTGTTTTTGCATGAAAAATTCAAAATAATGAAAATCGTGGGGACCACCCCGGTTCACAGAATCTTCCAGCCCAAGAATAGTCGGAAGTAATATTGCACAAGTGGGATTTATCGAATTGCTTCTGCTATATGAGCGGTGGAATGTGTCGGGCAAGTGACAAAGACACGGATGTTATGAAGGAAGACTAACCACAGAGGCCGAGCGCCAAAAAGTCTAATATACTCTATAATTGCACAAGAAAAAACTTGAAAAAGCATAAATATATAACAGATAAATATGGAAAATGTAAGAAAATGTAACAAACTATCACTTATTTCATACAAATCATTCCTCTCGACCCACTCCTCAACCTAGACTTATTGGGTATATTTTTGCTATATTTGAGTGTTTCAACATTCTTTTCCAAGATTTAGCTATTATGTAGTGAGAGTCATATGACATGACTAATCATTCAAGCCAATATGCAGACCAACACTGGTGTTAGTACAAGTATCAGGTTCAATATCATATGGCTCAATAAGGAGATGTATTAGTGCAACAAATGGAATACAAGGTTGTTGTGAAAAATGAAGGCAATAAAACGAAAAATAGATTGAGAAAATTCGCAAATCAGAAAACATGCAGACACAGATTTATGTCATTCGGCAAATTCCCTACATCCACAGAGATGCAGAGGATTTTATTAGCTTGAGGATTACACAACGTCGATAGCTTCAACGATTACAAGAAAGAACTCTATCTCTCTCTCTCCTTCTCTCTCTCTTTACCCGTGAGCANGTAGAATTTCTAATTATGAGGGTTCCATGTCTAGTTTTCTAAGAATAGTCAATAGGAAACTCCTATGGCTAGACCTTAGGCTACTAAAGAGGAAAAAACTAAACCTTAACCAAAAGCGAGGTCAACAAATGGACCCCTAATAGGTGTGGTGTGTGGGCAAGAACACCGCGCGTATTGGCGTTGACCGACGAGATCAATAAAAACCAATACTAACTCCTAAGTCAATTAACCCAAAAGTTTGTGTTGAGTTGTGTGTGTGATTTGTTTCTATTGGGGATATTAGCAGATGATCATTTGATTGAAATCAAGGAGTAGGGACTCTCACTAGGGATCAGAGAGTGAATTTTGATTTATGAAATTTCAGGTATTTATAAAGGATGGGAATCAATATATAAGTGTTGACTCTGAGGTGGGAATCAAAATTTGGGTATCAATCCCAAAATAAAAATCAGATGCCATAATCCATTTAAGATGGTTTTGAAACTGATTTCAAAAGATGAGAATAGGATTGTGTGGGAGGACTGAATCGAGATGGAAAACACAGAGGCTCTCATCCGGCTCCAAAGAAAATTTCTAATATATTGAGGAGGCAAGTGCTGGGACTCGCACTAACTCAATAGGTAACAAAAAAATATGTGTGTGTCATGTTAGGAAGGAAAGCACTAGGACTCACATCCAATCCAAGCGGTGACAAGAGAAATATGTGCTACATTGAGAAGGAAAGCACTAGGACTCATATCCAACTCAAGAGGTAAAAATAAAATATATGTGTGTCATGTTAGGAAGGAAAGCACTAGGACTCACATCCAACTGAAGCAGTAACAAGAGAATATATGTGCTTCATTGAGAAGGAAAGCACTAGGACTCGCATCCAACTCAAGAGGTAACCAGAAAATATATGTGTCACATTAAGAAGGAAAGTACTATGACTCGCATCCAATTCAAGTGGTGACAAGAGAATATATGTGCTATATTGAGAAGGAAAGCACTAGGACTCACATCAAACTCAAGACGTAACAAGAAAATATATGTGTGTCACGTTAAGAAGGAAAGCACTAGGACTCGCATCAAACCCAAGCGGTGGTAAGAGAATATATGTGCAACATTGAGAAGGAAAGCACTAGGAATCACATTAAACTCAAGAGATAATAAGAAAATATATGTGTCTCGTTAGGAAGGAAAGTACTAAGACTCACATCCAACCCAAGTGGTGATAAGAGAATATATGTGCTACATTGAGAAAGAAAGCACTAGGACTCACATCCAACTCAAGAGGTAACAAGAAAATATATGTGTCACTTTAGGAAGGAAAGCACTAGGACTCACATCCAACCCAAGAGGTGACAAGAGAATATATGTGCTACATTGAGAAGGAAATCACTAGGACTCACATCCAACTCAAGAGGTAACAAAAAATATGTGTGTCACGCGTTAGAAAGGAAAGCACTAGGGCTCACATCCAACCCAAGCGGTGACAAGAGAATGTATGTGCTACATTGAGAGGGAAAGCACCAGGACTCACATCGAACTCAAGAGGTAACAAGAAAATATGTGTGTTTATGCAGAAAATATGCAGATTCACATATGTGAATTTTTGGGGAATATGTGAATAGAATATGTGAGTAGAATATGTGAAAGAATCGAAAGCCTTAACATCCATTGATGGGGGTCTCACACCAATCTTCGAAAGGAATCAAAAGCCTTAACATCCATTGAAGGGTGCCTCACACCAATCCTCAGACATGGGGAGTCAAAATTTTGGTACTGACCCCAAGAGTCATATGAAAATAGCGTAGAGAGTTTGTTTTGTTGAATTTGCAGAAATGTATCATGTGAAAAGGTTAATTTTATTGAAGAAAATTTGTAGAGTTTTGTGGGGTTTTGTGCACAATGTGAAATTCCATGGGGATGTGAAGAGAGTTAATGCAGATAAAGATGGTTGTGTTGCGCGCACAGAGAGTGAGAAACTCCGAGAATAAGAGAATCCACTCAACAGATTCATTTTCTTTTCTTATTATTTTTATCACATTTAATTTTTCAAAATATGTCTTCAAAATTTTAATTTTAATTGGTTGATTTTCAAAAGAAATTTTTTTTGTTGTTTATTCATTTGTAATTATTTTAAATTTTAATTTTATTTATCATTAAATATTTGTTGTTTCGTTCTTCATTCATTGAAATTCCAAACCAATGCGTGGTTCAAGGCTTCCATCCATCGCACAGAAGGCACTGATAAGAAGGCACATTTCTGAGAGAAATTTCCATTAATCTGCTTCAATAAAGATGTCATAGATCAAACATAGGCTAACACCTAAAAAGATACAATATATACTAAATGTCAAAATACATTCAGAACATATCATGCTATGAAAACATTGTAGACTGAATATATCAGATACATATCCTGTTGCTATAAAAAAGAAAGTGAACCCTCTGACCATCTGTATCAGGTACGACTAGCTCCTGATCGAGCAGACCTTCTAAGCCATGCTCCAAGATAAGAGTTCCCTTCACATGTACTTAGAGGTACAACCCTCTCATAGCTCGTACGACAGTAGCTCTTCCAGTTCCAGGTCTGGCTGAAATCCATATGCTATTTTGTTGTCGTCCATCCTGCGAAAAGTCACAAACACCTTACGGTGTCGTGCCTATGGAATGCAATGTTTGGCGACATTTGCACCATTTCCTTTAAGAACCAAGACTGAACCTACTGGTAGAGGAATCTCCACAGAGCCTCTAAACTCACCAGGGCCGACGATATCAATTTCTTTCCCAAATAATATATTGCTCTTGCTCAGAAATGAAACCTTGCAGAAGGTTCTTACAAAATCATGATGATCGATGTGAGGAGGTATGCAGTCACCTTCATCGTAGATGTTGATAATATAACTATTTTGAATGCAGGTAGCAGGCAGAATACTCCATTTGACCATTTTTTTGATCATCCACTTTATCATTGGCGATAGTAGATCTACTTGATCGTGTCTGAGGATCACAGGTAGATTCCCCTGTCTGTCATTTGTGAAGATGTAGCAACAACCACACTGTATAGTAGTCCTCCCTTCTCCTTGAATCCATTTCCTTGGCTCGGAATATGTCCTTTCCATAAGTAAACCTGCTTGACCCATGTCCCTTAGGTCAAAAATGCAGTCAAGTATACTTTGTTCATTAGTCTCTGAGAAGACTCTGGTATAGAGTTCTAAGCCCTCCAGTAGGTTGATGAATTTTCCCTGAACTTCTTCGTAAAATTCAAATTCTCTTTTATTTACTTTACTTAGTTTGTAGTACTACATTGTACTAGTGGGTGGTAGCTGTCGCGGGTGTTCCTCCATCTGAACATTGGCAGGAACCCAAACTAACGCTGGTTGATCTAGAACACGAGACTCGGCGTCTAGCGGGATGTATGACCCTGGGCTCCATTGTACATACTGATTTGTCCCGAGTGGGACGTATGGCTCATCCATCATAAAATCTGAAGTCTGAGACCCATCGTTGTTGGAGGTATACTCTTCAAATGTACCTAATCATTGTAAATGTAGAACATTGCAATCCGGCCTTTCTACAAATGCCCCAGTGGCCGATGTCTCAGCCGGTATTTCAGTGTTGCACGTCAGATAACCCTTGCATAAAACAACTGAAACTGAAAGTGTATCTGACTCTGTCATGAACCCTGGTTCTTCATCCAAGGTGGGTAGGCTAGTAGAAGTTTCTTTCAGGTCTGGATCATAAATATGCCCCTCGGGAATAGGGGTGAGTAAGTTGTTCGTCTCTCTCTAACGTCTGCGTTCTTATCGTAGAAAAGCACTCTGCTTCTTGTAGCTGACATTCCTGCATTACATCATAAAAAGTGAAGCACCTAACAGTCGTTTGTTATTGGTGCTACTAGGCCTCCAACTGGTGTAGTTACCATGGAGGGCAGACGGTTGGGCCCTTCCATTGAGTCTTGCTCTATTATCACATTCTTGCCTTTGTGTGATACATTATCTTTGGCGGTCACCCTCAGCAGTGAAGGAAATCCCTCTTTCTCTTTACAGCTTTTACATCCATGAGAGGACCTTCGTAGTCCATGTCAACCTGGTTAAAATCCCTATTGAAGTATATGGTACCGCCCTGCGGGGTCTTCTCCTCATTTAGTGTGAGGCTCCAGCCATCCTTGAAAGCCAAGATCAACCTCTATCCTGACATTTTTCTACAGACGATAGAAAAAACGTCAGTGGGTTGAAACTTGGCATGAATAAGAACAAAACAAAGTATTTATTAAAGTGAATTTTAACTTATTTTAATGAAATGAATTGCTTTTTTATGTATGAATTTAATTTTTGTGGAACCTTAAACTCAAAAGTGGATAGAAGAAAATTTGAAGTTTAAAATATTTTTTTCAAAATTTTCATTAAATTGAGATTAATTACAAAATTTGGACCCGTTCATAGACATTTGACCACATAGATAACCCCAAAACAATCAAAGTTTCCAAAGTTTCAAAGCAAGCAGAGGCAAGCGACATATGTTGCATAATAGGTTTTCAGATATCGTCCATTTATTAGTAAAATGGGTCTTTCACCCTGGAAGTCCACTAATTGGTAGGCTCCTCCTGTGTAGACATTTTTAACGACAAATGGTCCCTCTCAAGTTGGCTCAAATTTTCCACCTATTTTGCGGCATGCAAGAATAGGCCATTTGAGCACAAGTACAAGGTCACCAACTTTGAATGTCCTTGAGCGGACCAATTTGTCATGGGCTTGTACAATCTTTGTCTGGTAAAGCTCCAAGTGTTGTTGTGCTTCTAGTCGTTTTCCCTCGAGACTCTCAAGTTCTTCAAGTCTTATTTTTGCACTTTCTCCTATTGTGAGTTGGTTGGCAACAACAACTCTTATAGACGGTATTCGGACTTCTAGCGGTAGCATGGCCTCAGACCCGTACCTGAGCATATCGGGTGTACACTGAGTGGTCGTCCAGAAAGTCGTCCAGAAAGCCCACAAGGCTTCTAATAGTTTGTTGTACCAAGCCCTTTTGTTTTCATCCAGTGTTTTCTTCAAAATCTGTACCAATGTTCCGTTGAGAGTTTCAGCCAGACCATTTGCTCTGGGATAGTAAATCTTAGAGTATCTCCAATCTATCCCATTTCTTTTGACAAAATTGTTGATCTTGGTGCTTCTGAAAGCTGTCCCATTATCAAAAATTATTCTTCGCGGTACTCTAAAATGGTAGACAATTTGTCTTTTGAAAAATTGAAGGATGTGTTGTGTCATAACCTCACGTAACGATACTGCCTCTGCCCATTTGAAGAAGTAATTTGTAGCAGCAAGTATAAACATATGTCCTTTAGAAGATGGAGGTTCTATCAGACCTATTATGTCTGTTCCCCAACACTCTAATGGCCACGAGGCAATAGATGGGTGTAGCACATTCGGAGGCTGGTGTAAGACCACCCTGTGCACTTGACATTGGTGACATTTTCTGGCTGCATCCATGCAGTTGGACATCATTGCTGGCCAATAATATCTGAGTCACTTGATCTTCATTTTCATTTTTTAGCCCTGACTGGTGAGCGCCACACAATCCAACATGTATTTCTTTGACAATATTTTGTGCTTCGACTTTGCTCAAACACTGTAGCCACATCTGATCGACTGATCTTATGTATAGAATGTTTCCCATCAGGACATAAGACATAGCCCTTCTTGCAATGTGGTGTGCTTCAGACTTGTCTAAACTTTTGACCTTTTGAGGGAGAATCGAAGTAAGGGTCATAGCATTCACATAGTGGTTTATCCGATCATATATTGTTATATATTCATTTTTCTCTGTATCTTCTAAGGATATCTTGTTCTGAGGTTTCGTTCGTCTTGTCATCATTATCTCATCTTCAGAACTATCTTCATCACCAACGTTGATGATTGGCCTAGTCCGTTCAACGATTAAGTTGATCATTCCTTGTTCACATCCCCGTCCTCGATCTTAAGTGCGCGAACTAAAAGAACTTTCACCAACTTGTTGTAAGGGAGTGGTAGAAGATCACTAAAGAGGACTTGAATGGCCTCCTCTTTGTAATTCTTCTGAATCTTCATCTTTGTTTGTGATAACTTCACGAGAGAAGACAGTCCTCTTTGGAGGCGCATAGTAGGCAGCATCTTCATGGATACCAACTTCATGCACTAAAAATGGTTGTAGGTCTCCTTTGATGCAATTTTCTTGACTATCTTTGCGGTATTTGATGCATTGGTGTAGAGATGATGAAAACATATTGTGTTCATGAATCCATGGTCGACCCATTAAAGCATTAAAAGAGGTCTTAGCGTTGATGATATGAAATTTAGCGGTTGTCACCAGTTCTCCAACCTTCATAAGTAATGTAATTGATCAGAGGGCTCTTTCTCCCTTTTGGTTGAATCATCTTAACACCATTTTATCGGTCGTAAGCTCTTGAGCTTCAATATCCAACTAGGCCAATTTTTGTAGGCTCATCAAGTTAAGAGATGCTTCAGGATCTACTAATACTCTGGACAACACAAATCTATCAATGTTGAAGGATATGTAGACTGGACGATTGTGGTCACCGGAACCGAGCAGTAAGTCTTCATCTGTGAAGGTTACCCCAAACTATTATTTCAACAAACAAACTTCATCTGAGTTTGTGTTGGCCAACTGTGCTAAGAAAATTTATGGGTCAAGCAAAGCTGTAACCAGAGACTCTCTCATCTCCTTTGATAGGATCAGAGCATCGTAGATGCTTAGTCGGGCCGGAAACTTCCTAAGATGAGCTAGCACATTGTAGTCTACTTTGTATGATCATTTGATTTTGTCTTGATTATGTGGTTCTTCCACTAGTAGACGTGGGGGTATCTCCTCTTGAGTCATTATCTGCTTTCCTTTGTCCATTGGAGCTGTTTTTGGTGATAACACTTTTCCGCTCCTTAAGTTAACTTCTGTGATTCCTTCTTCTTGAGATATCATTATTCAATCTTCCGGTGTTGCTTTCTCTTCATCAAAAAGATCTAATTTGATGGTAAGCGGTGCACCGTGATGCTCGAGAATTGGCCCCTTGTTATTGGTGCCGTCGTAAATGAATTCATCAGACTCTGGTGTGACTTGAGGATCATTTTTGGGATCAAGATCGAAGTTAGGTTGGTCATAATCAGTTACGTCATCACCAGAAATAGTTACAACATAGCCAAAATCACAATCATTATATTCATAAATCCCCGGAGGGACAAAAAGATAATGATACAAAGTCAAAGGTTTAAGGATTTTCTTCCCCAAATCCGAGACAACCAATGTAGTAGGGCAACCCCTATCCTACCACCCGTGCTATCAATTTTTGTAGCGATGCTTTTCTTCTTCTTCTTTGTCCTTGACAATTATGACTCTCTTGACGAAACCTTCATCTCGGGCTTGGTATGTTGCGGACTCTGAAGGAAGGCTTGTTTTGATGCAGACTGGATCTTGTTCAGTATTTTCTTGGATGATATGCTCTAGACCTCATTGCATTCTTCATCTCTGGTATATGTAGAAGATTGTTTTGATAAATTTTGTATTTCATTGAGGGCCCTCTTGAGTTCATCCCAAGTTGTACTCCATCCTTCTGTTCCAGTATACAAATCGATTGGGGAAATTGGCTCAGCCAAAATCATATTTATGGAACCTTTTTCAGGTTCTTTTAAATATTCTTTCGGGATTGTTATGTTCTCTTCTTTAAGGTTTCTCTCGAGCCAATCGTTAAAGATGAAGCATTTTTCTATAGTGTGCCCAAGCAACCGTTGGTATGGGAAATAATTTGGTTCATTCTTCTAATCTACCTCTTCGAGCTTCTTCAAATCTGGTAGTCTGAACTCCAGCTTCTTCATCAGACTTATGAATATTTTATGTATAGCTTCATCTTTGAAAGAATACATCGTTTTACGTTGTTCTGATGGGGACATTTTCTTATCCCCTGTTTGAGGTGATCCCTCTTGAGGCAGTCGCTAGTTGGATTGACTTACTCTGTTTCTGAGCATATTGTGATGAAGACTGGCAAGGCTCTTCTGCATATATTTTTATCGATTGTTTTCCTTTGTTGATGGCCGCCATTACTCCTGATTTCTTTTCAAACACTCTAATAACCTTATCCTTTCAAGTGGCTCCATGTGTTTGATTTCCTCTTGAAGACTGCTGGCTTTACTGAGTAGCTTCTCAAAGGATTTGATGGTGAGTCCCTTGAGCATAAAAGTTACTGGGGCATGAATGCTCTTAATTATAATTTTGATTGCATGATGTTACTGTAGCTGAGGTTCACATTTCATGCTAAGGTTTCTCCACCTCAAAATATAGTCCACCAAAGTTTCTCTTGGCTTTTGCTTTTCCATCATGAACTGTCTAATAGACACATGATGTTGCGCTCCGGCAAGTCTTTTCACAAAAAGTTATTACAACTTGGAAAATATTTTAACTGACCCGTTGGGCAAGTCAGCGTGCCAGTCAAAAGCAATTCCTGACAAGCTACTGATGAACTACTGGAAGAGTAGAGCTTCACTATTTCTTGTGTTGCCATAGCTGGCTCAGAAATGTGTTATATGTTGTCCGGGATTTTCAGTCCCATCAAATATCTTGAAGTTTAGGGCTACAAAACCCTTTGGGAAAGGCATGACATTGAATTCCTTTGGGTAAGGTCTACCCTTTAGAGCCAATGCACCACACTTAGATTGGGTTAAGTCGTCCCGTACTTGTTCAACCATTTGCTTGAATTCTTTTTCTGGTATACCACCTGATGGAGAATCCTTTCTATGTTGCTCGTCTCTGTTTGCTGAAGCAACCTCTCTCCTTTCATCTGTGATGTGTATGATTTCTAGCTGATTGATCTCTGAAGAAGCCAATTGTGGCACTTGTGATTGCCCCTGAATAGTGGCCATAGCAGTCATGGATGCAGTCATTTCTTCTATTCTTTTCTCTAGTAGACTAACTTCCTCATCCCTTAGGAGGACAATCCTACGCAGTTCAACTATGGTGTTTTCTTTGATGTGAGGTTGAGCCTCGCGCGCAGATGTGGTGGCTCTAGTTTCGATTACATGGAAATCCATGAAATATTCCTCCAAGTAATCATTGTAATCAAAATTCTCCTCGTCGATATTGATGGAAACTGTGTAATCTCGAGCTAACTCGGAAATCTTGATCCTGAGTTTCTCAACTTTCTCTTCAATTATTGATTCCTTGATTGCTTTAAGATTTGGAGGACCCCGATGGACATCCTCTACTTGTTCCTCGATCTCGCTGGCTATTGTTGTGACGATGTCAAATATTTTATATCCTAGTTTAATTTCCTGTCTCGCGAGTTCACCGGACTGTATCGGTGCAATGACATTGGGTACCCATACCTTCTTCTTTTTTGACGATGATGTCTCAGGATGGAGTGTCTTAGTAGAAACATCATTATGGAGAGGGAAAGTATGCCCCCCGTGGTGTAGACCGACTACAGTGCTAGATAATCGTCTTGTCTTTGCCTTTGGGATTGTAGGAATATCTCCATAATGGGTGATGGGTAAGATTTTTAAACCCGGTCTTGACTTAACCATTCAATGGCCTGTAGTCCTCATGGCGATATAGTCAGTAGTAACTACTGTGGTATCAACTCTATTCCCTAAACAGAACCAAACGGGGATACGATTAGGTGACACTCTAGTTGTCTTGTGAGACTGTATAGCAAACCTGACATCCTTCAAAATTTCCTTCTTTATGCCAGGGGAAATTACATCTACCACTTGTTTAAGTAATTCGCTAATCGAACATCCTTCTTTGGTAGCTAGCCTTTTAAAGACTGAAATTACATCTACCACTTGCTTAAGTAATTTGCTAACCAAACATCCTTCTTTAGTAGCTAGCCTTTTAAAGACTGTACTAATTCAGGTGATAAGAGCGAACTTCTTTCTCTTCTCATAGTGTCCATGAAGTGATGGTAATACATCGGCGATTCCCCGGATACGCTCATATCCATCAGTATCCGTCAGAGGATGGGATCTACTCCCTCGTAAGAGTGTATAAATTTCCAGTAACACTTCTTCAACTTGAGACTCCTCCTCAACGGATGTCTCCTTAGGAGCCTAGGCTTTGATGGCCCTCCGAACTTTTCTATTGAGGTTCCTCTTTTAGGTTCGAGTCAGTGGTACAGTCCTTGAGCTTGATTCGATTTCAAACACAGGTGGTGGGACAGTTAATTCCTCAGTCGGATCCTCAATAATCATTACTTCTTTCCCCTTAGCAGCAGCGGGACTAGCAGGTTTGGTAGTTTCAGACTTCTTGCAGGCAGAGAAGTCTTGAAGGCAGTTCAGGCTGAATTCTGCATATGGTTCCTTATTGACCTCACTTTTGGATGAGGGTTTTGGGTCTTTCTTTTAGTAACTAGGATCTAGCCTTAAGACTTCCCTAATGACTATCTTAGCATCTTAGAAATGGAACACACATTCTTCTTAGACATTTCAACCAAATCTTTGTTCTCTATGTTGGTTCTATATGTGATCAATAATTTTTTAATACAAAGATTAAAGATTACATGAGGGACCCTGATGAGAATTCCTATAGGACCTTTGAATCATAGGAAAGTCTTGCACTGTTCTACACCTTTTTCGGACTCCAATACATTGCATCATCATTCATAATCATCACGATCATCATAAACATTGCATTTTTATATCACAATGTTGCAGTCATTACACCTATGGGGCTGACCAAAATTATTTGAACCCAGTTTACCCTAAAACCCCTCATTTGAATATTTTGATTCTACAAAATTTCCCAAAGCTGCAATTAAATCACACAACCCACTTCAAACTATTTGATATTAACATTTAGACCATTTGAGACCCAAAGATTGCAAAAATACCAAATTTTCCCAAAAATTATCAAAATACCTCTGAACCCACAAAATACCCAATTTCCCAAAACTTCCTGGAATCACTAATAAATCCTAAAAATTACACCAAATCATTCTTTATGTCTTTCTAAGAATTTTGACTGTAATATTGTCACACTTCCGGACAAATTTTTGACACTTTGACATCAAAATAATGAATACTTAAAAAATACTTCGGGGATCATAAAACCTTCCACATTGATCGAAAATGACCCTGAGCACTGTTGTTTGACTCCAAATTTCATCCTAAACTACCTCAAGCCTTTAAATCAACCTTTTGACCACTTTAACCAAAGGCGGCCAAAATTACCAAAATGCCACTCATGGACAAAAAATTCTCAAATTCTCCAAAATCATCTCAAACACTCCTAAAATCAATTCTTGACCATTCATTGGGTCTAATTTGACCAAATTCACTCACTTTGACCAAAATCTCCAAATTGAGCTTCATGACTAATCAAATACCTTAATTTCAAATTCAACATGTGTAGATTCAATTTCAACTGAATTCAAATCAATTTAATTGACCTATGATCAATTTCCAAAACGGTCGATCGCAAACAAAAAATCAACGCAAATTAAATTTGATGTATTTTTGACATGATTGTCGACAAAAGTGGTCCGAAAGACCCCATATGACGAAATGGACCGCTCGAGCGTGTCCGGAACGTTGATTTCACTTACGAACGACGTTCATTTCACCGCGATGATGCGTTCGACGAAAATTGCATAGAGAGATTTAAGTAATAATAATAATATTATTATTATTATTTAATAAAAAAAAAATTTAAATAAAACCTCACGCATGCAACATTAACACACACACACACACACACACNTAAAACTTGCTTCCAACATATATATTTTTTTTATTTAATCATAATTCAGAAAATTTCAATTATTTTTTTATTTAGACTTTTAAAATCATTTGTTGAAAATTTTATATGAAAATTCAAATATTAGTTTGAATTTTTAACTTATTTATTGACTCTTTTAAATACTTTTTTACTTTACATAAGCAAATCAAGTACACATCAAGTTCAATTATTGAAAATTTTAAACAAGCCCGAAAGCTCGACATAAGCTCAAGTAGAACATGAACAATTTATAATATTAATAAGCCAAGTCTAATCTATGATATACTTTGCTCGATTACAACCCTATCTGTCAGATTTCGTCGCTTGTCCCCTTCAAACGTCATGAACCTCGCATACTATCATTCCTTTGCTATTCCCCACTTCCACTCAAAATTGGCCTCTTAAACACCTTCTCTGAGCCGTAGAATGTTGTCACATGCAAATATTGTAGACTTGATTTTAGTTTAGCCCTTGCAACATTCTCAAATAAGTATTTAAGCACTTTATACCTTGGTTGGATTACATACGAGCGTTAATTTCATATATTTGACTAATTTAGATAACTTTGCATATTTTNTAAAATCTACCCTCTATTTTTCCACTTTTTGTGGAGATCCATATGTTATCATTTCAGATAAAAATGAGAAGATTTTTAGTGATTTTTAGAAGACTATAAAATAAACTGAATACTTGCCACGACCTGACCGTGGGCATGGAGTTTTCAAGACACGAAAAGATGGTCGGATGATGAAATTAGAATTTCTACATTTATTTTTTATTGCTAACAATTTACAATCCAGATATAAATNAAAAATCTACCCTCTATTTTTCCACTTTTTGTGGAGATTCATCATGTTATCATTTCAGATAAAAATGAGAAAATTTTTAGTGATTTTTAGAAGACTATAAAATAAACTGAATACTTGCCATGACCTGACCGTGGGCATGGAGTTTTCAAGACACGAAAACATGGTCGGATGATGAAATTAGAATTTCTACATTTATTTTTTATTGCTAACAATTTACAATCCAGATATAAATTGAGCGACACTAGAAAAAGCAACTTAAATTAATAAATAAAAGCAGCTTAAAGTGATCTAAACATGAACATAGTTCAATTTGTTAGTAACTTGTTAAATACTTGATATTGAACTTGGTGCTCGGTGATAATTCATATCATATATGATATATTATTTAAATCAAATTTAATCAATGAGAATCTATTTATTTATTGATTTAATAGTAATATTATTATATCAATAATAATTTAGGATTAATTATCAATTAACACAATTTGACTAAATCAACTTAATTTATTCTCTTTATTACTTATATTTACAACATGTGTGTGTGCGCGCGCGCGCGCGCGTGAGATACACACACACACACATACATACATATTCATTAATTATTATTTAATTACTATTGATTAAGTATTTAATAAATTAACTATAATTAATTAGAATTTATTAAATTAATTAATTGTGAAATAGTTACACATAAAATTATATATTATAATTTGCTTGTAATCTATTTTTNGCATGTGTGTGTGCGCGCGCGCGCGCATGCGTGAGATACACACACACACACACATACATATTCATTAATTATTATTTAATTACTATTGATTAAGTATTTATTAAATTAACTATAATTAATTAGAATTATTAAATTAATTAATTGTGAAATAGTTACACATAAAATTATATATTATAATTTGCTTGTAATCTATTTTTAATCAATAAAATTAATTAAAATCAATAAATATAATAATATATATCGTGAACTATACTATTCTACTAGCAAACCCAACTTCCCCTTTTCTGTTTCATCCCAACCCTCTCCTATCTAGTGCTAAAATTCTTGTTGCATGATCGCTAGTACCTATCTATGTTGTTCGATTACTAAAAAACTTGCTTCCAACGTATATATTTTTTTATTTAATCATAATTCAAAAAATTTCAATTATTTTTTTATTTAGACTTGTAAAATCGTTTGTTGAAAATTTTATATGAAAATTCAAATACTAGTTTGAATTTTTAACTTATTTATTAACTCTTTTAAATACTTTTTTACTTTACATAAGCAAATCAAGTACAAATCAAGTTCAATTATTGAAAATTTTAAACAGCCCGAAAGCTCGACATAAGCTCAAGCAGAACATGAACAATTTCTAATATTAATAAGCCAAGTCCAATCTATGATATACTTTGCTCGATTACAACCCTATCTGTCAGATTTCGTCGCTTGTCCCCTTCAAACGTCATGAACCTCGCATACTATCATTCCTTTGCTATTCCCCACTTCCACTCAAAATTGGCCTCTTAAACACCTTCTTTGAGCCGTAGAATGTTGTCACATGCAAATATTGTAGACTTGATTTTAGTTTAGCCCTTGCAACATTCTCAAATAAGTATTTAAGCACTCTATACCTTGGTTGGATTACATACGAGCGTTAATTTCATATATTTGACTAATTTAGATAACTTTGCATATTTTAAGGTAAATTGCTCGATTTGTAAGCATGAATTGTGTTAATAATTATTTAAAAATCACATGTTAAACTTGAAGTTTAATAAAATTGCCTTAGGAATGAATACATTGATGCATGCAGGTGTTCATTTTAATCTTTATTTATACTCGCTTCTGTTCTCTTGCAAATATATAGCGAATCCGATGCGTAAGACGTGTTAAGTTTGTGTTTAACATTTAAAGAAAACAACATTTTTGTGCTTACATTTATTTCTTCTTTATGTATTTCAATAAACTACATATTGACATTCATTTGCTTTAAAATATTGATTTTGATTCAAGCATTTTCAAGTATGACTGTAACCCACGATTTTGATGTTTCTTATAATTAGAGAGAGATTAATTTACTCTCATTAGGTTTCCAATAACTTTTATGCAAATTCAGATCATATTTAATTTTAGTAATTTTAAAAGAATTAAATGATGAATAAAATGATC
>JXCR01138111.1:104162-175267 GCA_002079205.1 Phalaenopsis hybrid cultivar
TATATATATATATATATATCTGTGTGTGTGTGTGTGTGTGTGTGTGTTCCTGAGGTCTCTACAATCCTCTCCCCCCTCTCCACTTATTAACTCAGGGGGATAAACTCCAAATTCCTTACCTAAGAATGCAAAAATGAATGCTGGGACATTGTTTGTGGACATGATTAGCACTGGTCTTCCGTAGAGGTTGTGCTACTTGTTTGTTACTTGGTGTTCAACTGTTTAGTTTTGTTTAGGGGTTGACTTGTACTTTCTGATTTCTTCAGTCATATATATATATATATATATANTTTTTGGTTGCTACTGGCTCTTTCTCTTCTTCTAATGGTTGTTCTTTCTTCTTGGTCATTTACTTCGTTGGTTTTCTGGTTTTTTGCTTAGCGGGAAACCTTTTTTTGTATCTGTTACAGTTCTATTGAGGTTGCATTGCTATGGCTGAGCTTAACAATATGGATTTATCTATCGATGTCCAATGGGCTAAGGCCACTTTTGCTGATGTTGTGGGTAAAGGAGCAGTTACTGTTAAAGATTTTGATGAACTTGTTTTCCCCCATAGCTACCATGAGGCGGCTGACCCGTTTATAAAACCTCTGAGTAGGAAGAATGGGAAAGTGGCAATCATTTATAATGATTTAGAGATCCAGAACCTCACTGAGGTCTGTAAATTTACTCTTATATGCAAGTTCCAGCTAGGACATCCGAAAATGGAAGCCATAAGATAATTCTTTGATGGCATTAAACTCAAAGGTACTTGGAGGGTGGGTCTCATTGATGACAGGCACATCCTTATTAAACTGTCAAGAGAAGATGATTATGCTAGAGTATTCTCCAAACAGATTTTACAGATTGATGGTATTACTATGAAGATCTTGAAATGGTTCATTGAATTTGACCCGAGCAAGGAACTGCCTATAGTTCCTATTTGGTTCAAACTTCCAGGGTTATAGCTTCACTTCTTTAATCATAAAGTTCTGTTTAATATTGGCCAAGCACTGGGGAAACCTTTGAAGTTGGATGTCCCTACTTACAACCTTTCCATACCCTCAGTCGCCAGAATATTAGTAGAAAGGGACATCACCCTTCCTACTGTGGAGGAAATATTGTTGGGGACTGAGCATAATGGCTATTGGCAAAAGATAGTTGCTGAACATAAGCCATACTACTATTTCGATTGCAGCATGTTTGGGCATACTGATATCAAATGTTATAAAATCCATCCCCACCTCTGTTGAAGATGAGCACTTGAGAAAAGAGGATCATGCTAATCCAGTTAATCAGGTTTTTATTAAGGGCAGTGAGGATGATGACAATCAGGGCACCAACCTTGCCCAAGTAGAAACTGATGACCAGCAGGATGTTAATGCCAAAGCAAATGCCTTTTTAGAAGTAGACCCTCCTTGTTACAACCTGACAATCACTGAAGTACTAAACACTGATTAGACTTGTGTTGAAACTGATAAAGTTATAGATACTCTTGTGGGGGATACTAATCAGGAGTTAGGGGATGAGGTTGTATCAAGGGATCAACATATTGACACAATAATAATTGAGGGGTTGCATACAACCCTGGAGGATGAATGGCTTGTCCAAAAATCAAAGAAAAAGAAAAATGGCTTCCAAGTTTTGAATACTTAAAAGGGGGGAACTTACATTCTCAGGGATAGAAAATCTCAAAAAGAAGCTCTTGAGGATATGGCTAAAGCCAGAAGAAGGGGTAAATCAGTATTTATTGGATGATGAATATTCTTTGTTGGAATGTTAGGGGATTGGCACATCCTAAATCCCTTAACAGACTAATGGTCTTGAATAGGATGTATAAATTTTGGTTGATGGCTATTTTGGAGACTATGGGCTTTAAAAATTCCTAGAGAATTATAAATAAATTCCCTGGCTTTTTATCTCTCTAATTTGAATAACAAGATTTGGGTGTTACATAGGAAGGAGGTGTCTTGCAGCATACTGTGGGATCAACAACAATTTCTCCACTTTAAGATTCAAGTTGGGAGTCAGGTAGGTCTGGCTACTTTTGTTTATGCTAGGTGTTCTCCTAGTGCAAGAAAGGAGCTTTAGGATAATCTAATAGCTATTAGCAGCTCTTGTAACTCTTTTTGGATGGTTGGTGGAGACTTTTATTGCATTTCTGTACCTTCTGAAAAGTTGGGTGGAAACCCCCTGACCTTAACAAGATGACCTACTTCAATGATCAAAGCAACCTGGCTGGTCTGTATGACCTTGGTTTTTTTGGTCCAAGGTTTACCTAGAGGAGGGGTCAACTTTGGGAAAGGTTAGATAGAATTTTTGTGAATTCTATGTGGCTTAGTGAGTTCATTCACCCTTTTGTGCAGCATCTCTGCTTAACAGGATCGGATCATAGACCACTGTTTCTGAAAATTTTTGCATCTAATGCTAAGCACAAGCCATGTTTTAGATACCTCAACATGTGGTCTTCCCACATAGACTTCTTTATTAGGTCTCATTGGTTTGGAGGGACTGACATCATTCTAACCCTCTGATTAAGTTATGGCAACTGCAAAAGAAGTTAGTAGGCACTTATCTAATTGGAATTGGAAAATAGTGTGAGATATCAATTTAAAAGTAGTGGAGGCTGAAAAGCATGTTGCTAATTTGGAAGCTAAATTAGATATCAACCCTGATGTGGAGAAGGATTTATTGATAGCAAATGAAAATTTGATGAATACCATCTATATGCAGGAGGAATTCTTTGCCCAAAAGGCTACTAAGACCAGATTCTATGAAGGGGATAGAAACTCAAAATATTTTCATGCTTATCAATTTTAGAAGAAAGTGCAATACAATACATAAGATTAAGGATACTGATGGCCAATGGCTCCATTCAGAAGACCTGATTGCAGTTAGTGTTGTTAACTACTACCAAACACTCTTTAACCAACCTTCTGTTTTTAGGCCCCCCATCCAGCAGGATTTATTTTACAGGGATGAGAACTACATTAGGGGACTGGACCTGGTATCTATTCTTGGGGAAGAGGAAATCTGGTCTTCTTTGGCTTCCATTGATAGCTCCAAAGTAGCTGGTCCTGATGGATTTTCTGTTGATTTCTATACGAAATCATGGAAAATCATTAAAGATGACATTATTAAGGTTGTCCAAGATTTCTTGAGAGTTTTGGATCTTCCCAACTATTTTAAATGCTCGACTATAACTCTAATTCCCAAAACTTCTTCTGTTATCTCTTGGGATCTTTTCAGGCTTATTAACCTTACAAATGTGCTCTCTAAAATTAGTAGTAAGGTGATCTCCAACAGACTCCAACCCCTCCTTCCCAAGCTCATTTGTGAGAACCAGTCAGCGTTCATTAAAGGGAGAAGCATAGTAGAGAACGTTCTGCTGGCCCAAGAATTAATGTTGGATCGGGACAAGCATTACAGAGGTGGGAACCTAATACTTAAATTGGATATTAGAAAGGCTTATGATTCCATCAACTGGGAGTTCATTGAGGAAGTGTTGTGTGCTAAGGGATTTACTAAACAATTTATCTTGCTGATACATAGATGGCTAAGAAACAACTCTCAATCAGTGTTTATTAATGGTAAATCATATGGTTTCATCACCTCATCTAGAGGAATCAAATAAGGTGACCCACTATCTCCTCCTATCTTCATCATTGCTTTTGATTACTTCTCTAAACTATTGAATCAGCTCATGGTTTCATCCCCTCATACACTCTACAGTCATAGATCTAACATTGTTGTGAATCATTTAGCACTTGTTGATGATGTTATTATTTTTTCCAAAGCAACCAAACCAGCTGTTAAATTGGTTCTTCAATGCCTGCAGAAGTTTCACGAATGTTCTGGTATACAATTCCATACTAAGAAATGCCTTTTGGTGTTTAGCAAAAAAGTTAAACCTAAAATTAAGCATTGGATTGCCGACCTTAGTGGCTTCAGGTCCACCTCTCTGCCTTTAAAATACTTGGGTACTTTGCTATTGAAGGCGAAAACAAGGCAAGTTCAATTTGATGAATGTATCACCAAAATTCAGGATAAACTGAACTGCTGGGAAAACTCACTCCTTTCCCATGGGGACAGAGTTACCCTTCTTAAAAGTGTATTGATAGCTCTTCCATCCTATATCTCCCAACTCTATGTAATGAGGAAGTCAACACAGTTAACTCTGGAAAGAATGTTTAATAGATTCCTATGGGCAGGTTAGAGGAAATAAATGCATTGGACCAGTTGGCATAAGCTGTGTGGAAGTACTAGTGCTGGTAGGTTGGGTTTCAAAAGTATCAAACAAATCTCTTAAATCAATTTCTGTAAGCTTTGGTTGATGTTCAGAGCTTAGGGTTCTCTTTGGGCTAAATTTTTGAAGGGCAAATACTGTAGAGAGATGCACCCTTCCCTTGTCACTAAAAGACTTGGGGATTCCAGGGCCTGGACCAATATGGTGAAAGTAAGGTCACAGGCTGAAAACATTTTTATTTGGAAAGTTGGAGAGGGCAAGCTTAATATTTGGTTGGATAATTGGACTGGTGAGGGTTTAATCAACCCATCATCTAATACTCATTTTAATCATGCAACTCAGGTGGCTGAGTTATGGTTCAATGGTGATTGGAATCAACAAGCTTTACAGAATATACTAGATAATAGAACTTTATAGAAAGTAATGAAAAGCAGCATTGATAGTGAAAGTAAAGATAAACTGATTGTGAAAAAGAAGGTGTCCCAGTCTTTATCTGCAGCCATAGCTAACTTCTGTTTTCCTCAACAAAGAGTCATTTGGAGCAAATGTGTGTGGAATAAATTCCTATCCCCTTCCATGTCATTTTTCTCTTGGAGATTACTCCATGGCTTTCTGCCCACAGATGATATACTGAAGTTAAAAGGTTTGAGAGGTCCTTCTATATGTGGGTTATGTAAATCCCAAGAGGAAACTATTCAACATTTATTTTTTCAATGTTCCACAGTTAAACAGGTTTGGAACTGTTTAATTTCCAAACTAAAGTTAGATACTGTTCAACTGTCCTAGAGTGATTTCTCCCTCAGCTGGAAGGATTGGCAGGCCCAGGACTTACCCCCTATTCCTTGCATAACACTTGGTTCATATGGATGGCTAGGAATAAGCTTAAATATGAAGATACCTGGGTGGCAGCTGCTACCATTGCTACCAACTGCATCAGCTACCTGCAGAAGTTATATTGTCATGGGAAGCTTCCTAAAATTCTTCACAGTACATCCCACAGTCTTCCCAGAAATATCAAGTATGCACTTATCCATTGGGTTCCTCCCCCAAAGGGTGAATTAAAGTTAACACTGATGGTAGCTTTTCTAGTCCTTATGCTGGTATTGGAGGGGTGTTTAGAAGTAATAATGGGAAGTGTTTACTCTACTTTCATTCTCCTGTTAGTGCTAAGGATCCTCTGGAGGCTGAAACATTGGCTATTTTTTGGGCTATGTTTATGGCCCATAAGTGTGGTTTCACCTCAATAATCTTAGAATCAGATTTCAGGGTCCTAATTGATATCATTGAAGGGAGGATACCTACTCCATGGTACCTGTTGCATTGGATAAGAAGTATNCTGAAAACCTATTTATCTGGAAAGTTAGAGAGGGCAAGCTTAATATTTGGTTGGATAATTGGACTGGTGAGGGTTTAATCAACCCATCGTCTAATTCTCATTTTAATCCTGCAACTCAGGTGGCTGAGTTATGGTTCAATGGTGATTGGAATCAACAAGCTTTACAGAATATACTGGATAACAGAACTTTACAGAAGGTAATGGAAAGCAGCATTGATAGTGAAAGTAAAGATAAATTGATTGTGAAAAAGAAGGTGTCCCAGCCTTTATCTGCAGCCATAGCTAACTTTTGTTTTCCTCAACAAAGAGTCATTTGGAGCAAATGTGTGTGGAATAAATTCCTATCCCCTTCCATGTCATTTTTCTCTTGGAGATTACTCCATGGCTTTCTGCCCACAGATGATATACTGAAGTTAAAAGGTTTGAGAGGTCCTTCTAGATGTGGGTTATGTAAATCCCAAGAGGAAACTATTCAGCACTTATTTTTTCAATGTTCCACAGTTAGATAGGTTTGAAACTGTTTAATTCCCAAACTGAAGTTAGAAACTGTTCAACTGTTTTGGAGTGATTTCTCCCTCAGCTGGAAGGATTGGCAGGCCCAGGACTTACCCCCAATTCCTTGCATCATAGCTTAGTTTATATGGATGGCTAGGAACAAGCTTAAATATGAAGATACCTGAGTGGCAGCTGCTACCATTGCTACCAACTGCATCAGCTACCTGCAGAAATTATATTGTCATGGGAAGCTTCCTGAAATCCTTCACAGTACATCCCACAGTCTTTCCAGAAAAATCAAGTATGCACTTATCCATTGGGTTCCTCCCCCAAAGGGTGGAATTAAAGTTAACACTGATGGTAGCTTTTCTAATCCTTATGCTGGTATTGGAGGGGTGTTCAGAAGTAATAATGGAAAGTGTTTACTCTACTTTCATTCTCTTGTTAGTGCTAAGGATCCTCTGGAGGCTAAAACATTGGCTATTTTTTGGGCTATGTTTATGGCCCATAAGTGTGGTTCACCTCAATAATCTTAGAATAAGATTCTAGGGTCCTAATTGATATCATTGAAGGGAGGTTACCTACTTCATGGTACCTGATGCAGTGGATCAGAAAGATTCACTCCTTAGCAGAGGCCATTAGCTCCTCATACTCCCATATATTGAGAGAAGGTAATAGGCCTGCCCATTGGCTAGCTAATGTTGGCCTNAAGAAGTATTCACTTTTTAGGAGAGGGCACTAGCTCCTCATACTCCCATATATTGAGAGAATGTAATAGGCCTGCCCATTGGCTATCTAATGTTGGCCTTCATTCTGAGCTTCCTGGGGTAGGCATTTCTACTTCTGCTTATTTAGATTTATTGTTGAGAGGAGACCTTGTAGCTGTTCCTTTCATTAGAGTTTTTTCTGTTTAAATATTTGGGAAGGGACTCTTGTGCCCCCTTCTCTTGTACACTTGCTTTTTTTCTATTTAATGAAGTAGGAGCCACTGTCTCCTTTATGTCGATCAATAGAAAATAGTACGAAAATACTTAGTTGGAAAGGTCCCCTGTCTAAAAACCTAAAATACAACACACACTCCTACAGGGGTGACCCATCCATAAAACAAACTCACCATAGATTAGAAAGGAAAGCAAGAGAAATAAAACAATATATATATATATATATATATATATAGCGAAAAGCTAATTAATTAGCTAGAGGACAATTGGAGATCTTCTTGGAGACGGAACAGTGAGACCATGAAACTGGTTGGCATTCATTCTGAGTTGAGGGACCACAATGGTATCACCATGAAGTAAGAGAGCTAATGATTTTGAGGGCCTAGTAGCTACAGATATAAAATTGGAGTGAAGGACTTGACTAGCAAGCCAAATGACAGGTTTGTTTCCTTCCCTATAAATGAAGGTGATTTGGTGGCTAAGGATGCTTTGTATATTTCTTATCTTCTGTCTCTAATGAGTGTGGTACCAAGAAGATTGATCTTCATATTCCAGTAGTTCGATAATCAAAAGAGAATCCACCTCAAGCCAAACATTGAACCATCAGCTTTACAAGCAAAATTTAATGCTCAGAAGACTGCATGAAGTTTTGCCTTAAGTGCATCTCTAGCATCAATGGGAGCTTGGAAGAACAATAGGCATTTGCTGGAGGAGTCCCGAAAAACACCAACCACCCCAGCACCACATCCATTGAAGCTAACATCAGTGTTAATCTTGATGGTGGACTATTGAGGAGGTTTTAAATAGACCTTCAATTCTGTAGGGTTCACTGGGTTCAGTATTCTTGAACTTGCAGATATTAGGTAATTTTTTATGCTGAATCAGTTTGGTTAAGTAGGAGATGCAATTTCTGATCACCTTAGATTGTTGGATATCTTTATTCTCATGATAAGGAAGAGCTTCATATTTCTCTCTCCCTCTTTCACATTTCTTTGTCCCCTCTCACCTTCTTTCCGTCTCTCACTCACTCTCTATGTATCTCTCTCTTATCTGACTTTCTTTCTTTCCCTCTCAACCTCTCACGGTCTCTCTTCTTTCTTTTGGCTCCCTCCCTTCCTCTTTATCCCTCTCTCTCTCTTTACGACCTCATTATTCTTTAACTTTCTCATTATCTCTCTTTGTCTTTCTCCACTATCTTTCCATAATATCTCTCTTGGTCTCTCTCTCTCACTCAGTCTTAATTTGTCTCTTACCTCATCTCTCTCTCTGTTCCAATCTATCACCCTGATGTCATTTCTCTCTTTTTGGCCTTATATATCTCTCTTTCTGTCACTTTCTCTCTCTTTCAACTTCACTCACTCTTTCTCGCTCTTACTATTCTCTATCTCAATCTTTCTTTCTCTACTTTTTCTCCTGTTCTTTATCACTCTATCCCTTTCTATCTATCTGTCTCTATCTCTCTCTATCCTTAACTTTCTCACACTCTAGCTCTCACACACACTCTCTCTCTTCAAATTCACTCTCTTCTTGCACTTACTCTATCCCTCCCCTCTCTATTGCTCATAATATCTCTCTCACATCTCTTTCTTATCCCTATGACTCACCCTCTTCACCCACTCTATCACTCTTGATTTCTATAATTCACACTTCTCACTCTCTCAGTTTCTATCACATTCTTCTCTCTCCCTTCTTTTGCTCTTTTCTCTCTCTGTAATTATCCCTTTCTAACTTTAACTCTCTCCCACTCTAACCATCTCTTACCCATCTCTCTTCTGCTTCTCTCTGCCTTTTGCATTCCCTCTCTCACACACACTCTCTCTCAATCCATCTCTCTATATCAAGCTCTCTCTCACACACACACTTCCCCTCATGGCTTCCCTCCCCTTTTAACTCTCTTCCATTAAGTGAGAGAGAGCATGTGAGGGGATAAGGAGAAAGAAAGAGATAGAGAGAGAGATCTCCCTTGCTACCTATCTCATACTCTCTCTCTCTCATAATCTCTTTATTTCTCTTCTCTTCTCTATCTCTCCTCTCGTCCTCTCCATCACACACACTCTCACCCATAATATCAACCTCTCACTTCTCCCATCTCTTCTAATGAGAGATAAAGATGAGGAGATATTAGGAGTGGGAGAAACGATGGAGTGAGGAGAGATAGAGAGATAGAGATCATAAGAGTGAGTTAGTTTAATAGCTTGGGGAGAGAGAAAGATAAGAGATAAAAGAAAGAAAGACCACGTGAGAGAATAGTGAGAGAGATTAATTAAGGGAGCAAGAGAAAGAAATTTTGAGCATGAAATATCTTGAGAAAGAAAGAGAAATTGAGGGAGAGTGAAGAGTGAGCGAGAGTGAGAGAGAGTGGGAGATAAAAAGCTAGGTTTAAGGGAAAGATAAATAAAGGGATAGATAGTGAGAGAGAGAAAGAATAGATAGAGGGAGAGATCAATTAATAGTTTGAGAGAGGGAGTGATAGAGAAAGAAGCAAGATATTGGGGGAAAGAGATTGATATCAATATTCTCTCAATCTCCCTTTTGTGCTCTCTCTTTTTCACTCTCCCTACCTCTGCCCACATTCTCTTTCTCCTTCTTTCCCCCTCACTTCCTCCCTTCCTCCCTCTCTTCTCTGTTTTCTCTCTCTCTATTCCTCTCCCTCATCTATCTTATCATCTATTTTTTTCTTCTCCCTATCTCTAATTATCTCGATCACTCTCCTTCTCCATATCCATCTATCAATCTGCCTCTCTCACAATCTATCTCTATGTAAAGATGTTCTCTTCTTCATTTTCTCCCTCCCTCTTTTTCACTCCTAGTCTCTTTGTCTCTAGTTCGAGAGAACAAGAGAAAAAGAGAGAGAAAATGCATAGAGTGCTAGAGAGATTGAGAAATTGAGAGGTACGAGAGAGAAAGAGAAGGATGGCGAGGAAGAGAGATATATCAAGACTAAGAGAGAGTGAGAAAGAGAGCAGGAGAGAAAGAGTAAAAGGAAGGGAATGAGAGTAAGAGAGGAACGGATGGGAGAGAGATATCAGTTGATCCTTTAATCTCTCTCACTCACTCTCCCTATCTTTCTATCTCTCTCATGTGAGAGAGAGTTTGTGAGAGGAGAAATAGAGAGAGTGAGTCAGAGAGCTAGGAAGGAGTGAGACTTAGATAGGGAGAGGGATATAGAGAGAGATAGAGCAATAGAGAGATGATAAAAAGAAAGAATGAGAGATAGTGAGGTAGAAAGTGTAAGAAGAGAGATGAACTAAGAGGAGAAAGAGAGAAAGGGGAGTGAGAGAAAGAGAGAAAGAGAGATAGAGAGGGAGAGTGATAGTGAAGGAGAAAAAGATAGAAAGGAGGAGATAAACAAAGAAAGAGGGAGGTAGAAAGAGGGCGGAGATAATAGCTAATTCATTTGAGCTTAAACCTGTTATTATCCAAAAAGTACAAAATAATTATTTTGGGGAACACCGACTGAAGATCCTAGCTTACAACTAGCTAGTCTTCTAGAATTATCTGCTACATTTAAATATGATGGAGTGTCAAATGTTATCGTTAGACTTAGACTTTTCCTTTTTCATTTAGGGATAAAGCTAATATGTGGTCAATTTTTTTAGCACCTGGATCTATCAGAACTTGGGGAAAATTATCACAAAAAAACTTTATCTAAATATTTCTCACAAAAAAAAATGCTAAGCTTAGAAATGATATCACATCTTTTTGTCATTTTGAAGGAGAATCAATATATCAAGCTTGGGAATGATTTAAAGACCTCCTTATGAAGTTTTCACACCATGCGTTACCAGATTGATTAATTATTCAAACCTTTTATAATGGATTAGTTGGATCTCTTAGATCTTTAATTAACGCTAATGTTGGTGGATCATTAATGTCAAAACCTTTTGATGAAGCATATTCTTTAATTGAAGAGATGACTACTAATAATTTTCAATGGCCCTCTAAGAAGGTAACTCCAAAAAGAGTAGCTATTATTCATGATTTTGATGCAATATCTATTTTGGCTTCTCAAATTTCTATAATATCAAAGAAGATAGCTCAATATGGAATGAATTTTTCTCATACATCTCCTGTGCCTGACTAATATTTATTGGGACAAAGGCTAGATTCTCAATTATCATATGAAACTTTAAATACAATAAATAACTAAACTAATAATCCATATTCAAATTATTATAATCCTGGTTGGAAAAATCACCCTAATTTAAGTTGGAATAATAATAATTCTAATGTTGTAAATCCGCAATGGAAACACTAACTATAAACCTTATTATCCTTCTAGTTTTAATAGCAATTCACAAATTAAAGAGAAGAAATTGTCAAAGGAAGAATTAAAATTGCAAATGTGAAATCACTTACAAAGCACAATAACAACATCAAGGAGTTGTAATTAGAAATATAGAAAATCAGTTATGACATATTGCTACGCACTCAGAATAAGACCTTCAGGAACTTTTCCTAGTAATGTTGAAATGAATCCTAAAAATCAGAATAAAGATCAAATTAAGGCGATTCAACTGAGAAGCAGAAGAGAATTAGAAACAAAAGTTCTACAAGAGATTGAAGTTGAGAAAGAAGGGGTGGAAAATGAAAAGTCTAGCGAAGATTTTCATTTTGATTCAGAATATCTTATTAAACCAATGAATATTACTGCACAAAGACCCCCACATCCATTTCCTCAAAGATTGAAATAGCATAACAGAGATAATAGATTTATGAAATTCTTAGAAATATTGAGGACAATAACTTTAAATATACCATTTGTTGATGCCTTAGAACAAATGTCAAGCTATGTAAAGTTTATCAAGGATATACTTAATAAAAAAGGGAAGTCTATTGATAATGAGACTGTTGCACTTAGTGAGGAGTGTAGTGCAATAAATCAGAAAAAGTTTCTTGAAATACTTGAAGTTCCTGGTAGTTTTACTATTCCTTGTGTTATTAGCAAAAGTTTTTTTGGAAAAGATTTATGTGATTTAAGAGCTAGTATTAATCTTACGCCTCTATTGATTTTCAGAAGGTTGGGTTTAAGAAAATTTTCCTCTGTTGTTGTAACTCTTCAATTTGTTTATCATTCGATTACTAAAACTAAAGGAGTTATAGAAGATGTATTGGTAAAAGTTGATAAAATTTTCTTTCCTATGGATTTTATTATGTTAGATACGGAGGAAGATAAAGAAATCCCTATCATTTTAGGGAGACCATTTCTTGCCACAGGAAGACCTTTTATAGATGTACAGAAAGTAGAGTTAACAATGAAGTCAGTGATCAAGAAGTTACATTTAATATATCAAAATCAATAAGATACCCAGCAAAAGGAAGAGATGTTGAAAGCTTCAGAATGAAAATTAATCATTATTTTAGAATTGAAAATTTCACAGATACATTTGAAAAAAAACTGAAGAAGAAAATTTGGAGCATGAAGATAAGGATATAACTCAAGATAAATCTATAGAAGTGAGTAATGAAGAATTGGATTCTATTCAGGAATAATTTGAATAGTTAGATACTATGGATATTAATAAATTTTTTTTTCTTCAATTGTGAAACCTCCTTAACTTGAAATGAAAATAATTCCTACACAATTAAAATACACATTTTTAGGAGATTTATCTACATTATCTGTTATTGTATCCTCAAAATTAGCTAAAGTACAAAAACAAAAGTAGTTGGAAACTTTAAGAAGATAAAAGAAAGTTTTTGGATGAACATTAAATAATATCAAAGGAATCAGTCCTTAAATTTCTATGCATGGTATTCTATTGGAATAACATCTTGAACCAAAAGTCGATCCTCAAAGGACCTTAAACTCTATGATGAAAGAAGTTGTTAAGAAAAAAATTTTAAAATGGTTAAAAGCTGGAATAATATATCCTATTTCAAATAGTGCTTGGGTAAGTCTAATTCACTGTGTACCTAAGAAAGGGGGTGTGACTTTTGCAATGAATGAGAATAATGAATTAATATCAATACGACAATTCACAGGTTGGAAAATCTACATTGATTATAGAAAATTAAATACTACAACTAGGACGGATCAATTTCCTTTACCTTTTTTGGACCAAATGTTGGATAGGCTAGCTGGGCACAAATATTTGTGCTTTTTTGATGGATATACCAGTTATCATCAAATTTCTTTGGCTCCTGAGGATCAAGAGAAGACAACATATTTGAGTCCTTATGGTACTTTTTCTTTTTGACGAATGCTCTTTGGTTTCTGTAATGCACCATCAACATTTAAAAGATGTATGATGTCAATTTTTAGTAATTTAATTAAAAAAGGGATAGAAGTCCTTATGGATGATTTTTCAGTGTTTAAAACTTCATTTGAATCATGTCTAAATAATTTAGAGAAATTTCTAGAATGATGTTAGAAGACAAATTTAGTATTAAATTAGGAAAAATGTCAATTCATAGTTGCAGGAGGAATTGTACTTGGGCATAAAATTTCTAAATATGGAATGGAAGTAGATCTGACAAAAATTCAAGTTATAACTAAATTATCTCGTCCTACTACTGTGAGAGGAGTTAGACATCTTATAGGACATGCTAGTTTTTACAGGCGGTATATAAAAGATTTGTCAAAAATTCTAAGCCTTTATGCCCACTTTTGGAAAAAAATACAAATTTTTTTTAATAAGTAGTGCCTTAATGCCTTAGAATTATTAAATGAAAAATTAACCAAAACCCTTATAATAATTTCACCTGATTAGGAAAAATCATTCTAGCTAAAGTGTGATGCAAGTGATTATGCAATTGGAGTTGTTTTAGGGCAAAGATATGATAAAATTTTTAAAGTATATAGTGTGCTAGTAAAAATTTAAATGATGCTCAAATAAATTATACAACTATTGAAAAAGTGTTATTAGCAATTTTTTGTGCTTTTGATAAGTTTAGGTCATATCTGATTGTAGCTAAATGTTTTGTGCATACAAACCACTCTACTATAAAATATTTGATGCAAAAGAATGATGCAAAACCAAGATTAATTAGATGAGTACTTCTAATGTAAGAATATTATTTTGTGGTAGTAGAAAAGAAGGGATCTTATAATCAAAAAGTTGATAATTTATCTAGGCTAGAACAAGAATAAAAATTTGACCTTCAAAGAGAAATTAACGAAACCTTTCTAGATTAACAATTATATACTGCTAAATAATGGGAAATAACATGGTATGCTGATATTGTGAACTACATTATTAGTAATGTTTTACCATATGGATTGACAAAGCCATAAGAGAGGAAATTTATGATGCAAAATTTTACTTTTGGTATGACCCATATTTATACAAACAATATAAAGATTTAGTTATTCAGAGATGTGTGCTTTATGAAGAAATTGAAGAAATAATTCAAAAATATCATGATTCTGAATTTAAGGTTCATTTCAGAAATGATAGAACTGCTCATAAAATTTTACAATCTTGATTTTATTGGTCTATCTTATTTAGAAATATTAATATATATATATATATATATNCTCAACTAGTAGGTAATATTTCAAAAAGAATGAAATGCCCTTGAATTTTACTTAGGAAGTTGAATTTTTTTTTATATTTGGAGATTGGATTTTATGGGACATTTATACATTCATTTGGAAATATTTATATAATAATTTCATTGGACTATGTTTCAAAATGGATTGAAGCAATAGCTTTACTTTCATGAGATGCTTAGAGTGTTTCAAAATTTTTAATCAAAAATATTTGTTCAAGATTTGGAGTCTGAGAGTAATCATTACTGATGAAAAATCTCATTTAAGGAATAAAAGAATTCAAAATTTTGTTGAAAGTATGATATTATACATAGGATTTCAACTGCTTATCATCCCAAGATTAAAGGTCTAGCAGAAGTATCTAATCTTGATAAAATGGATTAGTCTGCTAGATTAGATACTACATTTTGAGCTTACAGGACAACCTATAAAACACTTATATGAATGTCCGCATATAGATTTATTTTTGGAAAGATATGTCACTTTCTAATAGAATTGGAACATAAAGCTTATTGGGCTATTAAGGAGTTTAATTTCAAATTGAAAGATGCTAGCGAAAAAAAATTATTGCAACTTTATGAGCTTGAAGAAATTAAGAAAGAATTTTATGATAATTCTAGGATACATAAAGAGAAAATGAAAGAATGACATGGTCGAAAGAGAATAAAAGAGGAATTTGAGACTCGACATAAAGTTTTACTATATAACACATAATTGAAATTATTCCCTGGAAAACATATGTCTAGGTGATCAGGGCCATTCACTATTGTAAAAGCTTGCCCCTACGGAGTTGTTAATATTGAAGATCCAAAGATTGAAAAGATATTTAAAGTATATTGGCACAAACGGAAACCATATTTCGATGGTCAAAGACTAAATTTTAAAGAGATTGTAATGTTGGGTCACCCAGAGTCAAGACTGAGAATGTCAGGCTGACAACATTAAACCAAGAATTATATGGAAGACAACCCATATTTATCTTTGTTAATAATGCGAATATGTTTTTACAAGCAATGTTATATATATCTATAATTAAGCTAACTTTATGAATTTTGTGTGCTTAAGAAATTTGCATATTACGAAAATACTTTAAAACATATTTAATTACTAAATTATATGAAAGATTTGAGAGTTATTTGGACCATAAGAAAAAAGGGACAGAAGTCTATTCTGGTGCAAAAGGCGCCAAAATTGGTGCTAGAGGCGCCAAACTACAGAGAACCGGTGCCAGAGGTACCAGAATTTGGCACCAGCAGCGCTACAGTTATCAAGATGGTTTGGAAGATTCTAAAGGTGATTTTTGGAAATTTTGGATGGACTTCTTCCTTTTAACTCCCAAAATCTGTATTTTGGAGTTTTTTAAGTGAGTAAAGTGAAAGAGAACTCACCATTTACAAATCTCATGGCTTCCAACTCTATAAGAACTTCTACATGTGGAATTTTAAATAGAAGAAAGTTCATCAGTTTTGATGCACAAAAATTTTATGATATGGTTCTCCTAAATAAGAGATTAATTAAACAAAGAGGATTTGTGAATCGAGGAATCAACACACCAAGTACTTGAGTGGAGGAGAGTGCACAGATGCTGGGAAGTGTTATGCTGACACTGCTGTAGTTGTTGCTGTGGTAAAAGGGTTTTATGCTAATCTTCATGGAATTAACCAGGGAGTCATCTATGTTCAAGATAGGTGGGTACCATTTACTCCTTTAAGAAAAAAATGATTGGTTTATGATTGAAAGCGTCCCGATTTGTCATTATGCCAATTTTGTCTCTGCAAGTGATAACATGAATGAAGTATATCGTTTACTAACTGATGAAGATGCAAATTGTGAGGCAAGAGATAATGGACATGTAAGTTTTTCTTCTTTGTTATTAAATCCTGCATCGAAGACTTGACATTTCTTTATTTCAGCAAAACTTCCTCTTACCATGAAAATCATTAAAGTGACCAAGGAAAGCGTTATCTTGAATTATTATATTCAAATTGGAAGACCTATTGATGTGGGTGCTTTAATTATAAAGTCTATTTTGGGTTTGATTATAAACAGATCAACTTATGGGCCGTAGCTAGTCCTAAGCACATTATGAAATTTGGGAAAAAGTGCTTCTCCCTTAGAAGCCCATGGACCCAGAGATTTGATGTAACTGCATAGAAAATGTGGAGGAAAATAATATGAACATTCTTACGGAGCAATCATCTCAAAATTCATGTAATATTCAGCTCCACTTTCCTTATAGTTCACTTGTTATTTTGAAAAGGATCACGAAGTTGTGTACAAAATATTATTAATTCAATTGGAAACATTTCTGATCTGTTTGATCTGTTGGATTGGAGGGTGAAGGAACAATTCAAACATACTAGGCTCATAGAAGAAGGTATGGCTCATATGTTTAAGAAAAAAATGCTTTAGTTGAAGAAGATTCATTAGACAAATTTCGTCACCGTCCTATTTTTAACTTAAATGTACACTACTTATCCATGGGAAAAATTCAAGATGATGAAAGTGACGAAGATGTGTAGACCCTCTAAAGTATAGAATTCGTAATTATGAGAGCATCTATGAATTATGTTTTCGTTTTTTATTTCCTTTATTTTCATTGTCGAACTTTATATTTCTCTAATGTTAAGTGTTTGATATTTAGTCTTCAGCGTTAGTTTGTATGGTGTGATTTCGAGGCTGAATTTGATGTTGTGTTTTGAAAAGTGTTGGTTTGAAAACTGGTAGAATTTATATATAAATATAAGTTCTGTGCTGTTTGTGAAAATATATTGTTAGAGTATTATTTAATTATGAATATTAAAGTTAATTTAGTCTAATTAAAGGTTGGCGAGGTTTGGTATATAGCTAAAATTTTTGGTGTCAACTCTAGTGGCGCCAGTTTCACAAAAACATCTAGATCAACTTAAAACCATGAAGTTTAACAGTGGCACCAGTCTCCTACCTCTAGACTAAGGCTGAAACTCAACTTAGGGCTTGCTATTTCTTGGATTTGAGGAGATTTGAAAACTTAAAAGTTTTGGATTTCATCTTCCTTTGGAAAGAGCTTCGCTTTAACTTAGAAATTTTTTATTTTCACCATAAATTTTTTCTACATTATGGAAATAAAAAAATTTGGTAGTTTTTGAAGAAGTTTAAAGAGAATCCATGATGAGAAGTTTCTTACCAAGTGATTCTATTTTTGGAGTTTGATTTATGATATTGTGCATTTATTTAGATTTTAAGTAAATTTATCTAAAAATTACCATGGCTACAAAATTAAAAAGGGGAAAGACTTTGGAAGGTTTTGATTCGAGGAGATTTGTTAACTTGAGAACTCAATAAAATTACAATACTCAGATTGTTACAAAGAAACTAATTCAGGAGTGTATGTTTTCAAACCCATGAGACTCTACTGAAAGGTTAATTAGAGGTCAGAATTGGAAGACTTTCTGCTACTCCACCGCATCAGCAATTGTTCCTATCATTCTTGAATTCTATGCAAATCTTCGGGTGACTTTAGATGAGCACGTATATGTTAGAGGTGAAAATGTTGAATTTTCTCAAGAAAGGATTAATGGGTTTTACCAGTTGCAAAACAAGTTTCATTGTGAGCATTCTGCATTTGTGGTTTCTGATTTGTCACTTGATGAAGTTATTTCCTATTTTAATTGTGGAGGGGGAGTATAGAAAATTAAGAATAATTACAAGGTAAATTTTTCCACTTCCATGTTACAATCTAAAGTGTGGCATTATTTTATTTCTGTACAACTACTTCCATCTGTTGACCTCATTTTTTGTTGAGGTCTAGTGTTCCTCTTTAGTAGCCTAAAGTCTAGCCATAGAACTTCTTGTTGATTATTCCTAGAGAACTAGAAAATGAACCCTCACCATTAGAAATTCTAAACTCCTCTTCACTCAACTTGAAGTTCTACATATTGTTCCTAACCTCTAGCACTTAGTATGTGGGGTCTTTATGGGGAGCTCAAGAAGAGTTCCTATAGTACTGTTGGACCTTAGGTTTGGCCCTAGTTGTTGGTTTGGAGTTAAGGCATTCACCAGCAATCACCTCACTCACAACCACACATAAGCACAAACCAAAATTTCTTGACTTCGGTCCCTTGATTCTTTTGGGATACTCAAGTAGATGGTCCCCTAAACCCACTAGCCCTAGGCTAGGATTTAGCTAAAATCAGTACATAGAGGACCCAAAATGGGGTTTTCATTGGTCCATGGCTTATTTATGGCGGTTGGCACCCCAACTCAATCAAAATGCCCAACTTAGCCTTTTACCCCTAAACTCCCCCAAATTACCTAGGTACCATTGGGACCCTAAATTTGGCCAAAATTCTCAAATTTACCCAAAATAGCCTAATTTATTCAAAAAAATCAATTCAAACCTTTTGAAAATACCCAAATTATCCAAATCACCAAAAATTGCCAAATTTACGAATACCCCTCCGTAGCCCAAAATTCCAAAAATTCCAAAAAATCCCAAAAATTCCTAAAAAACTACAAATATTACCAATTTCATTTTTCTCAACTATCACATGACCCAATTTGGCCATTTTGACCATTTTGACCAAAAACACTAAAATTGCTTTTAAAGGCCCTATCTCCCCAAATCCACCTCAAATGTCCATTAAATTGGTCCCATTTTCCCCCAATTTCATAAATAAACTTACCATATGACCAATATAAACCAAATACAAGATCAATTGGCCCATGATTTGTGTCCACTTTTAATCCAAATCAAAAGCCCAAATTTTGGCCACATGACCTAATCTCACCCAATTAAACTCACAGCCCACTCAATTTGCCATAATTCATTTTGTAAACTCTCCATAACATTCCTAAACATCTAACTTGATATTTAATTGGCCTAGGTAAAGCCTCAATTTTATTTAATTTCAACCCAAATCCAAAAATCCTCAAATTTGCCCCAAATTGGCCATGTCATAAAATTCCACCAAATTGATTGCCTTAGCCCCAAAATTTCCATTCCATTCCTTCATGAAAATTCTTTATAACATCTCTCTTGATCATTTGGACCATTCAATTGACCCAAATTCCCAACTTTAGCCAAACCTAGACCCAAGTCTAGTCCAACATGCACAAACTGACAAAAATCCTGAAATCCTTCAAATCGAACTTCTTTTGATTAATCAATTGGGCTCAAGGTCATGTCTAGCCTAGCCCAAACGCAAGTTTTTGTCATTTGAAATCACATTAGACCCATGCACTAAAGTTAGCCTAACCACCTCTAAGCCACCAAATTAATGACTCCACAATCATTAGTTGGACCCTAGTGACCAGTCTAAACACCATAAAACCACTTAAGCAAATCCATGGACCAAAGGTTCCCTAAATTAATGGATTTCATTCCATATTTTCTTAATCTTAAGATCTTTTTTGCCAAAATAAAGCCCAAACCCATTTAATTGTTGTGACAGATTCTTCTGAGTCCCTGAGCGCTCTGGCCACCTCCACTGACCTAGCTGGCCTGCCTAGTGGGGAAAAACACCAAAACTATGAGCTACTCCAATGAAATCAAACCCATTTCAAACCTAGTGGCCACCTCATCCAAATTAAATGTTAGAGCATCTCTGCCCTCCACCTAAGCATCACTCTTCACCCCCTCATTAGCCATGAAAGCAAGCCTGAAGCCATTTTTATAAAAATCTCACTTCCATGACCATGGAGGGAGTACTAAAATTTTCGCAGAGAGAACTTTCCAAATTGCTCCTAGAGACTCTTTGGGACCTCCTTAGCTCAAGCCAACCAATTCCCTCACTAATTCCCACTGTGGAAGCTCAATTTTAAGTTCTAAATTCTGCCAATAACCAGGATAGAGCTCACTACACCTCCAGAGTCCATATAACTAAAAATAAATTCACCCACACCTTCACCACAGTGAAATAAGGAGAAGCCCCATCAAATCCCCCTTCCACGGAGACACTAGCATAGCTCTGGACCAACACCTAAATTCAATCTTGATCGAATTCATACCTAGACCTTTCACCACAGCAAGAGACTTATTAACTATCCTCCTTAGACCTCCATGAACATGTCGAACACCTCTGATTAAAGCTTCCCTTATCAGATCAAAGGTATAAAATTTCTCCTCTCTATCCTATTTTGTTTCTCCATTTGATTAGGCTAAATTTAATTGCATGACTACCATATGGATGTGTTCGTCTCACTTAGACGAGTCCATAGGATCAAACTCTATGAGATTTAGTTAAGTCTAGAGGGAGATCTTAATGTTTTAGTATAGACGGTTCTTGGGTTAGCCTATTTGAGGACGATGATGGGGAGCTATTCCATCACACGTTTATCTCATCAACGGACAAGATGAAGCCTAACAACACTTCGGTTCATAAAGCGCGGGTCGAGTCAGTGTCTACGTGGATGGTGGTGTCCAACCAGAGCATGCCACGTGAGTTTTCGAAGCCACCTAGGATCTAGTCACCGCCGCGCGTTCAAATAGATAAATAGGGAATGAAATAAATCAAAAAATGATCCCTAACTTAAAAAAAAATCATATCTTGTTGTAGAAAAATCACAAAAATAAAATAAAAATACTCACTTGCTCAGTGAGTAGAGGAGAACAATGTGAAAATAATTTGAAGTTCATTTGATACATTTTTTATTTTTAATTAATTAAATACTATTTTGAGTTTTTTGATTCTCCATGCATGCAGATATTTCACCATGACTTGAAATTTTAGCATGTTGTTGCCTCTATCTTAGGGAACATTCCCTAATTTTTCAAAGTCAGAGGAGATCTCTAGACAGAGATCAATATTTTTCAAGTTTATGTCTATTATTTACATAACTTAATTATAAAAATTAGCATGTTACGTAGAAACTTTCAATAAAATTTTGAAAGGTTTGCTATTACCTGAGAACCGTTTAAAAAATATTTCATGGGTTAAGTCATTAAGAATGCATCTAATTTCCACCAACCTTGAAACACAAAGAAAATTAATTTTCGATAACAAAAACATTTAAATGACTTGATTCAAGCTGCCCACAGTGCTAGGTCCAAGATCCTTGCCGCGACGAGTTTAAGTTCTCTAGTGTGTCAAGTTATGAACTTAAATTAGGTGGCCCTATGGTTAAAATTCTTTAAATTTTATGGGGGCATATTAAAGTTGATTAGAGGGACAATGGTTAGGATCATACGGTTCCCTCATTCCTGCATCATTTTATTTTTAGAAAATACCCCTGATCATAGAGAACTCAAAAAACTAAGTTTCATAACTTTTTGAGTTGTATTTAGTTTGTTAAAAATCATTTGAGTGTCAAAAATGTTATTTATCTTTAAAAATCAACTTAAGTTACCAAATGAACTCAAAATATTTTGAAATTTTTATGGTGAGTTCTCGAGACTAGGAAACATAGTGGAGATCAAAGATCAAGTTATTTAAATATTTATATTTTCCAAAATTAATTATTTTAATGACTTAGAGTTTTTGAAAATTAGGTGTATTTTAAATGACTTGGCCCATGAAATTATTTTCAAAAGCTTCACTTGTCAAGGTGGACCTTCAAAAATTTTCTTCAAATTTTCTAATCAATATGCTAATTTTCATGATTATTTTAAGGAAATAATGTGCAAAAAATTTAAAATTATGGATCTCTGTATAGGGACTTTTTTTACCTTAAAAAATAAGAGGATATTTCCCTTGACAGAGGCTACAACATGTCAAAATTTCACGCCAAGATGAAGTGTCAATATGCATGGCGAATCAAATGATTCAAAAGAGTGTTTAATTAATTAAAAATAAAATATGCATCAAATGGACTTGAAATTTATTCCACATTGTTCTCCTCTGTTGACTGAGCAAGTGGGTTTTTTTTTGTGATTTTTCCACACAAAGTTATGAATTTTCTAAGTTAGGGGTATTTAAATAAATAGGAAAAAGCCTTATATATCTATTTAAACCGCGTGTGCTGACTAGATCCTAGGCAGCTACGAAGGTATGCGTGGCACGCTCCGGTTGGACACCGTCATCCACGTAGCTACTCACTCGGCCCATGATTTATGTCCCGAAGCATTGTCCTGCTCAATCTCTTCTATCCATTTGATACATGCTTGATCAAATGGCTCCCCGTCATCGTCCCCGATTGAATGATCCTGTGATCGTCCACACTAAAACACTAAGATCTAATCCTAGAGTCAACCAAATCCCTTTGGGTTTAATCCTATGGTCTCGTCTATGTAAGATGAACACATCCATACATTAATCAAGCAATCAAATTAACTCTAAGACAATGGAGAATCAAAATAGGCTCGGGAGGAGGTGAGTTTTTATACCTTTGCTCTAAGAAGTGAAGCTTCAATCAAAGGGTCTTGGCACATTCATTAGGGTCTAAGGAGACTAGGGATTGAGTCCCTGGTCTTGGTATAAGGCCAAGGTGTTGATTAGACCAAGCTCAAATTCCTGTGTTGGTCTAGAGCTATGGTAGAGGCTTTGTGGAGAAGGAATTTGATGGGTCTTTATCTTATTTCACTATTATGAAGGTGTGGGTGTAGTTAATTAGGGTTTGGTGGACTGTGCTGGTTTATTGGCCATAGGGTGGCTCTCAGGGCATAAGTTTGGGTGCATTGTGGTGCTTAGGTGGAGGGCAGAGGAGCTCCGACTCAATTTATCTGAGTTGGCCTCTAGGTTTAAATTGGGTCAAAATCCCTCTTCTTGGCCATGGTTTTGGCAATTTTCTAGCCAGGTATTGGACACCCCTTGGTTCAAGGAAGTCGGGGGTGGCTAATGATGATTATCTCCTAAGGGTAAGTGATGATGTTAAAGATATTTCAAGTTAGGTCCAAAAATGGGTAAAATCCTTTAATTTTATGATCCAATGGTCCATAGCTTGTCATGATGATTTTAGGAGGGTTTAGCCTGGTCTTTTGGAAGGTTTTGGTGGCTGTGAAATCATTACTTTAGTGGCGTAGACATGGTTAAGATAATTTTTGGTGAAAGGGTTCATGTGAGTGCAAATGACCAAAACTTTGGTTTGGGCTAGGTTAGCCATGTCAATTGACTCAATTGATTGATTAAAATAGTGTAGATGATTGTTATTAAGATTTTTGGTGAATGGTTGAGGTGATTTTGAGTTCAATTGGTAGGTCAATTGGAAGGATTTTTGAAATTTGGTCAATTTGAGCATGTTGGGTTAGACATGGGTCTAGTTTGAGCTAGCCTTGGGCTAAGTCCAAATTGAATGGTCCACCTGATCAAGGGAGATGTTGTCAAGATTTTTCATGAAGGGATAGAGTCAGTTTAGTGAGATTTTAAGACATGGCCAATTTGGGGCAAATTTGGGGCTTTTGGACTTAGGTTGAAATCAAATGGATTTTAGGCTTCACCAAGACGAAATAATGGTTGATTTTGATGTGTAGGAATATTATAAAGATTTTTCAACATTTATTGGGGCTAATTAACTAGGATATGGGTTCAATTTGGTGAGGTTAGGTCATATGGTCAAATTTGGGATTTTGACCTAAATCAAAATTGCACTCAAATCATGGGCCAATTAAGCTTACATTTGGTTTAGCTTGGCCATACCAAAAGTTAATTTGACTTTAGGATTGGAATTAGGCTAAATTGAGACCAATTGGCTGGACATTTGGAGCGATTTGGGGAATATAATGGCCTTTAAAGGGCAATTTGGGGGTTTTGATCAAAGATGGTCAAATTAGCCAAATTGGGTCATGTGATACTTGAGAAGAATGAAATTAGGAATATTTAGGAGTTTTTAAGAATTTTTAAGATTTTTTGGAATTTTTGGAATTTTAGGCTAGAGGGGTATTTTGGTAATTTGGCCAATCTGGGGATTTTGCGTAGTTTGGGTGTTTTCAAGGTGTTTGAAATGATTTTTGAATCAAGTTGGACATTTTCGGTAGATTTGAAGATTTTAGCAAAATTTGGGGTCCCAAGGGTATCTAGGTAATTTGGGGGAATTTAGGGGCAAAAGGGTGGGTTGGGTATCTTTATAGAGTTTGAGTGCCAACCACCATCAATAAGCCATGGACCAGTGGAAACCCCATTTTGGGTCGTCTATGTAGTGATCTTAGGTAAACCCTAGCCCAGGGCTAATGGGTTCAGGGAACCACCTACAGGAGTCTCCCAAAAGTAGCAAGGGACTAAAGCCTAGAAGTTCTGGGTTTAGTGTAGCGAGTGATTGTGATTGCAAGTGATTGTGAGTGAGTACCATAGCCCTAGACCAACACTCAGGGTCAATCCTAAGGTCCAGCAGTCCTAAGGGTGACTCATCTTGAGTTTCCCGCATAGTGACCCCACCTACTAAGTGCTAGAGGTTTGGACCAATATGGAGAACTCCAAGTTGAATAGAGAAGAGTGTAGAATTTCTAATGGTGAGGGTTCCATGTCTAGTTTCCTAAGAATAGTCATTAAGAAAGTCCTATGGCTAGACCTTAGGCTATTAAAGAGGAAAAACTAAACCTCAACCAAAAGTGAGGTCAACAAATGGACCCCCAATAGGTGTACTTGGCAAGCACACCGCGCGTATTAGCGTTCACCGATGAGATCAACAAAAACTAATACAAACTCCTAAATCAACAGACCTGGAAGTATGTGTAGAGTTGTGTGTGTGATTTGTTTCTGCTAGGGAATGAGCAGGTGATCGTCTGGTTGAAATCAAGGAGTAGGGACTCTCGCTGGGGATTAGAGACTGAATTTTGAGTTATGAAATTTCAGGTATTTATAAAAGATGGGAATCAATATGTAAGTGCTGACCCCAATGTGAGAATTGAAATTTGGGTATCAATCCCGAAATAAGAATCAGATGCCATAATCCATTTAAGGTGGTCTTAAAACTGATTTCGAAAGATGAGAATAGGATGCCTTGAATTAATCGAAGGGCTTATTCCCTCAACCTCTAGAATATCATTGAATTTGATTTGAAAGATTATGATAGGAGTTCTTAAAGCAGTGTGGAATCAGATATAAAATCCTCAACCTCTAGTATATCGTAGGATTTCATTTGGAAGATTGCAATAGGAGGAGCTCTTAAAGCAACGCGATATCGGATGTAGAATCCTCAACCTCTAAAATTTAATTTAAAAGATTGCAATAGGAGCAGCTCCTAAAGCAACGCGGTATTGAATATGAAATCTTCAACCTCTAGAGATTGATTTGAAAGATTGCAATGGGATGAGAACCTGAAGCAACACGATATTGGATGTGAAATCCTCAACCTCTCGAATTTGATTTAAAAGATTGCGATAGGAGGAGCTCCTAAAGCAACGCGGTATCGGATGTGAAATCTTCAACCTCTAGAATTTGATTTGAAAGATTGCGATAGGATGAGAACCTAAAGCAACGCGAAAACGGATGTAGAATCCTTAACCTCTAGAATTTAATTTGGAAGATTGTATTAGGATGAGCTCCCAAAGCAAGGCGGTATTAGATGTGAAATCCTCAACCTCTGAAATTTAGTTTGAAAGATTGCAATAGAACAAGCTCCTAAAGCAATGCTGTATTAGATGTAAAATCTTCAACCTCTAGAATTTGATTTGAAAGATTGCAATAGGATGAGCTCCTCAGGCAACGCGGTATCAGATGTGAAATCCTTAACCTCTGAAATTTGATTTGAAAGATTGCAATAGGGCGAGCTCCTAAAGCAACATGATATCAGATGTAAAATCTTCAACCTCTAGAATTTGATTTGAAAGATTGCGATAGGATGAGGACCTAAAGCAATGCGGAATCGGATGTGGAATCCTCAACCTCTAGAATTCGATTTGAAAGATTGCAATAAGATGAGCTCCTAAAGCAATGTGTTATCGGATGTGAAATTCTTAACCTCTTGAATTTGATTTGAAAGATTCCAATAACAGGAGTTCCTAAAACAACGAGGTATCGAATATGAAATATTGAACCTCTAGAATTGATTTGAAAGATTGTGATAGGATGAGCTCCTAAAGCAACGCGGTATCGGATGTAAAATCTTCAACCTCTAGAATTGATTCGAAAGATTGCGATAGGAGGGGCTTCTAAAGCATCGCGGAATCAGATGTAAAATCCTCAACCTCTGAAATTTGATTTGATAGATTGCAATAGGAGGAGCTCCTAAAGCAACGCGGTATCGGATTTAGAATCCTCAACCTATAGAATATTGTTGAATTTGATTTGAAAGATTGTGATAGGAGGAGCTCCTAAAGCAACACGGAATCAGATGTAGAATCCTTAACCTCTAGATTTGATTTAAGAGATTACGATAGGATGAGCTCCTAAAACAACACGATATCAGATGTAAAATCTTCAACCTCTAAATTTGATTTGAAAGATTGCGATAGGAAGGGCTTCTAAAGCAATGCAGAATCAGATGTAGAATCCTCAACCTCTAGAATATCGCGTTTTGAATTCATAGGAAACTAGTAGAATTCACGAAGATTGACATTGGTGAGGAAAAAATTGTGAAACTTTGTGAGATTTTGTGCAGAATGTGAAATTCTGCGAGGATGTGAAGAAAACTGGTGCAAGCCAAGGTAGTTGCGCTATGCAAGCAAAGAGTAAGAACTTCGAGCTCGAGAAATTTATCATATTTCTTTTCTTTTTGTTAGGATTTGGACCCAGTTTCAGATAAGCACGACATCTGATCTTCTAACCATGAGTCTTTGTCTCTGAAACATTGTAAGGCACAGTACTTCTTGAAGTATTGTCCACTGACAAATGAAAAGTATAGAAAATAGCCCATCCTTAAGGTACCATCAGAACTATATTCTTTCAAGTACACATAACATATGCATTATTTTTACAGATACCACGGTTGAAGAGGCTGCAAGTTCGTAGCTTCGTTTGTAGCAGTTATCATTTGATTTGTTGTAGATTCTATAAAAGCTGTTGAAGTTATCTTTCAGAAATCTTTCTAACGTTCTTCGAGTTGAAGTTGGAGTTGCATTTGTTGAAAACTGAAGGATATGACTTCAGGTTTGAATTTCCATTAACTGCTAATATCATCTTCATTTATTTAATTCTTTCTTTCTGAGCCTAAGCAGATTTCAGAATTTTGGTCGTGGGATCAAAATATTTTTCATTTTCCAAAGATATTTCTGAGTCAATTAATAACCAACCAAAAGTCTCAAGATTGTTGAACTTTTTCTTGAATATAATATCAGAAGAATTTTCATAAAAGAGCATTTTAAGTTTCATTAATCAGAGGAAACTCGGACACCAATTTTTGATTATACGTCCACCTCAAGCTTCTTCTCAGGGAGACTTTTCTTTTGATTTGATTTTTTTTCGCTTCAAACTTTGCACATAATTTCCTTTTACTTCCATATTTTGTTGAGAATTACTATATCTGGTAGAGTATGATTTAAAAATTTTGAATGTCTTAATTCAGACACCAATTTTTTATTATAAGCTCACCTCAAGCTTCTTCTCTGGGAATTTTCACACAATAATCTTTTTTGCTCCCTTTGTTTTCTGAGAATTACTATATCTAGTGGAACATATTTCTTTTAAAGATTTTGAATATCGAAATTCCCCTGACTAATAATCCTTAAATGTTTCTTAAGTCGAATTCTGGGATATTGTAACTGGTTCGAAAGTGAGGACCCAGTCACGTGGCAGAAAAATAAAAGGCTCGTGATAACCCGAGTCAATTACTCGTATTTCAACCACACTATCTTATTTTGAAATCAACTTAGGACCCAGTCTGAATTTTTTAAAGTGGATGACTCAGTTATTAGGGCATTAATTTCATTCTCCCCTGAAGTCGTAGTCTTATCAAAACATCCAAATTTTTCTTCGAGGTGAACAGTTTTTTTTTTAAATATTGCACAATCCTGAACAACAACAAACCTTTTTTTTCATTAATTTTGGTGGGAGGGATGGGATAGACTAACATTGATCATGATAATTTCCCATTCAACAACAAAAGTATTACAATTAGTGGCCAAAAGACATTTCATTCATTGGCAGTTACATAGAAATAGGTTGGAATAAACAGATCGACCCAAATCATATTGATAGAATATCTTTCAGGTTCTTTCAAATATTTTTTCGGGATCGTTACATCCCCATTCTTAAACTTCTCCTCAAGCAAGTCTTTGAAACTACAACACTCTTCTATGGTGTGTCCAACAAACATGTGGTACGAGCAATATCTCGCATGTCCTTTCTTGTTGGCCTCGTCGGGCTTCTTTGCCTTAGGTTATCTGAACTCAGGATTCTTGATCAAACTGCAGAAAATCTTTTTTGTTGCTTCATCTTTAAAAGAATATATCCCATTTGATCGAGTGTTCATGATTGGAGCTTGTCTTTTATATGTCTGGTAAGTTCTCTACTGAGATGTTTGCTGAATTTTCTGACAAGGATGTTGGAAGGTTTGTTGACGTTGTTTGGCTTGTATTTGCAATTATCGTTTTCCCCTGCAAACTATAGCAACTGTCTCAAATTTCTTCTAGAATATCTTGGTTATCCTGGACTTCTCAGCCTTCTCATGAGAATCCATATGCTTGACTTCTTCTTGCAGATTGTTAGCTTTGCTGAGTAACTTCTTGAAAGACTTGGTAGTGAGTCCCTTAAGCTTGAAAGTTATATGTCCATGGATGCTTTTGAGTAAAATCTTAATTGCATTTTGTTCCTATAGTTGAGGCTCACACTTCATGCTAAGATTTCTCCACCTCAAAATATAATCTACTAGAGTCTCGTTAGGCTTTTATTTTTCTACCATGAGATCTCTAATAGAAACATGATGCTACACTCCGGCGAATATTTTTACAAACAGTGGTTCTAACTCGTCAAGTGTCTTCACCATCCATTGATTAACTCTACATACCAATCGAAAGCAACTCCGGACAGCTACTGACGAACTGTTGACAGAGTAACGCTTTGTTATTTCTTGTATTTCCACAACTAGCTCAAAAATGTGCTATGTGCTGTCTGGGAATTCCATTCTTGTCAAATAGCTTGAAGTTTGGTGACACAAAACCCTTGGGGTAGGGTACGACATCGAACTCCTTCGGGTATGGTCTACCCTTCAAAATAAATGCACCGCCCTTAAATTGGGTTAAGGCCTCCCGAACTTGTTCAACCATTTATTTAAATTCATTTTCTCGTATGACGCTTTGGACAGAGTATTTTTTCTATTGTTCATCAGAGGTGAATTCTTTTCTTTCATCTGCAACATGAATGGTTTCTGGTTGGTTCATTTTTATGGAAGAGTCATCTGTGATGATTGTGACTGCCTTTGCAATGCAATCACGGTGGTCGTCAATTCTTCAATTTTCTTTTTGAGACGATTGATCTGTTCATCCCTTTGTTGGGTGGCCCCTTACCTCTCATCCGTCGCGTTCTCCACACCAGAAGGTGGAGCGTCGCGCGTAGATAACTCGACCTGGGTCTCGATGACATTTATTTCTGTTAATCTTTCATCATGTAATCTGGCACATCATAATTTTCATCATTCATATTTTTTCTTTGTTCTTTAGATAATCGTACAATATTGACTTGGAGTCTCTCCAGCTTAGCGTCAATCGAGTTCCCTTTAATTACTTTTAGGTAAATTGGGGATTTCCGAAGAAGAACATTTCTTTTGTTGAGCACCAGTGTGGTTGTGTAGAAGTTAATTGAATTAACTAAAACAATATTTACAGAACCTTTTTCAGGTTCTTTCAAATACTCTTTAGGGATAATTACATTTCCACTTTTAAAACTCTCCTCAAGCTAATCCTTAAAGATAAAGTAGTTTTCTATGGTGTGGGTGAGTAACTGGTTGTATGGGCAGTATTGAGGATGATCTTTCATGCTGGCTTCCTCTGGCTTTTTTGGCTTTGGTAGACTAAATCATTGTTCCTTTAGCAATTCATGGAACATCTTCGACACGGCTTTCTCTTTGAAGGAATACCACTTTCTGTCGTTCTGTTAAGGATATCATCTTATTCTCTTCTCGGTATGATCTTCCCTAAGGCTGTTGTTGGCTAGATTGGCCATATTGTTGTGCCTATTGTTGGTGGGATTTTCGAGTTAGTTTGGCTTTCAAAATTTCCTGGTTGCACCTCCTTTCCTGTGCCTTTATCAGTTGTGCAGGCTTTGAATTTGACCCAATCTCGAATCCAAAAATTAGTAGGGCATAAGCGTCAACTGACTCTTCCTCAAGTAGAATTTCTTTTCCCTTACTCGGCAAAACAGTTGACACGGTGACATTGTATCCGGTAAAAGGAGTAAAAACATTTCTCGGAGAAATCTCAACGCTCCCAATGACAGGCTTTTCAACACTAGTAGGGTTTCTCTCAATCAACACCTTTGAAGGGGAGAATTCTTAGGTAGACTTTAAGTTGAACTCTACAATAGGCTCCACGGACTTATCTATTTCAAACATCATCACTGCAACCACCACCTTTCTAAACTTTAATCCAATATCATCGAACCCTTATCCAAATTTAATAACTGTCATGTCAGGCAGTTCATCTCTATTGACAACGTTCTCCATTCCAAAGGCAAAAGAAAAGATCAACCTTGGCGAAGACATTATCCCTGTCATTTGAAGAATTTTTGTAGGTCAGTGATGTCCCATGCCTTGCATTTTTGATAGAAGTACTCAAATTGACGCACTTGTCTTATGAACTGAGCATTCTATATTATTTTATTTTTCAAATTTGTTATTCACTTTTGATTAAAGCATGGAAGAGTTGCAATTCGCAAATTAAATATGCGCAAAGAGGCGCAACAACTTGGCTTGATTTGCAGAAAATAAAACCAAACCAAAAGGAGACGAACAAAATGCAAAGTTTAGGACCCAGAGTGGGAGCAACTTCACAACGCACAATGCCTAGGTAGAACTATTCCACCAACACACCTATTGGGGATCTGACCCCACATGAAAATTTAAAGAGTCCTTAATGGCCTCCTGAACCCCTGGTTCAAAGGTGTTTGAACAGATAGTCCTGAAGTCCAAAGAGTTGGACGTACTTTCCCACGACAGAAATGGGTAAAGCAAGCCAATGGAAGAAGGGTAATCTGGTCCAAGAGAAACATTGACACATTACCGATGTGTGAAGATAATATTTCTTGATTTGAATGGAGAGAAATCTTGTCCCCAACAGAGTCGCCAGAAGCTATCGGCGTTATTTTTGTTTGGAGGAGTTGCGTGTACGAAGCTGTCGGTCACTGGAATTAAAATCCCATCGCTCGCTTCGGAAGGATGTTTTAATTTACATATATATTTAGTTTTAGAAAAAATATAAATTCAAACTGACCCCATATTTTTTTTAAGTTTAAATGAAAGAGCGTTGTACCTGAAATCCTGTTTCTATCCCGAAGGATAAACACAAGACTTAAGGATGAGACTCGATCAAACAAACTAAGGAATATATGACATCTGTTTGGTCTATGAAACCTTTATAATTGCCGACAAGTTCCCCTATTTAATATAAAGAGTTAAATAGGGTTTATATTAAGCTGGATTCGGACATGCTTCCTATAAGGGCAAGCCCATATAGTTAATTACATCTTAAATGACTAAAGTCACCTAAGAAGACTCCCGATAAAAATCAAGAAATTTTATCTTCAAGGAATTGCAATGGGTGGGACTCTTCAATGAGATCAGACGTAGAGGTGTGAAAGGGGATTAGTTCAAATTTGGAACATTTAGTGTAGAGTCAAAAGTAAGAAGAACTAGAGGATGTCATGGATCCAGAGGAGAACCTGAGTGACATCCCAAGCTATCCTATGTTTGGCTTCAGTTTTGAGGAGAAATATTTAGGTGTTTCATCCTGTCAATTTTATTTTTTGGGGCTTACATTTGTATGAAACTATCACATAAATAGCCAGAAAGATGTGAGGATTTTGGTCGTGACAAACGACAACCTCAGAATCCTAAGACGAGTTAAGGCTTATATTGTGTAGCAGAGCTATACAAAAGCCTAAAGATAAGGTGGGATTTACGTTGCATAAGCAAGCAACCTCGAAGTCCTATGGCTTTATTATTTAAGATTAAGGAAGGAAGATTGATTTAGCTGGGGAAGAAAGGTTTTGTTGTTAAAGGTGGATGTGCTGCCCACAATGCTAGCTCCAAGCTTCATGCCGCAACGAGTTTCAGTTCTTTAGTGTGTCAAGTTATGATGTTAAATCAGATGGCCCTGTTGTGGAAGTTCTTTCAATTTTATGGGGGGCATATTAAAGTTGATTAGAGCGACACCGGTTAGGATCCTACGTTTCCCTCGCTCCGGCATCACTATTTTCTATTAGATTCATTTAGTCAAAATGAACTTACTAAACTCTACTTAATGAGTTCCATAATTTCATTTAGACCGTAGGAAGCCTCTTTAACAACCATAGGATACCTCCTCCGAGTTATTCCCGATCATCCGATAGAGACATCTTAATTTTGGTTTTTGTTTTGGTTTTGTGGCTATCCTGATAGATTTAGTTTTCATGCAGGACAGCGTCGTTGTTTAGCATGCAAATTTGCAAGTATGAAAGTACAGTATGAAAGTACAAGAAAGACAATGCTGAAAATTATAAAAGCGTACCCGGCGAGTCTTCTCGTTCCACCACCTGAAACTTAAAATGCATGTTAAGGCAGTTTATATGAAACAGGGAAGTCAAATTTTGGGGACCTATCTAACCCTAGATCATATCTTGGTGGGTCCTTAGGAGTTTAGTTAAGGATGATGTTGCCAAGCAAAACAGATTAAGTTGAGTAGATCTCCGAGGTATCCAACAGATCTAGAGAAAGAAGCATGTTCGTGCTACTCTCTCGCTGCCTGGTGAAAAGTCCCAAGTTCTTTTAAACTTATTATGTTGCTTAATAAGTCATCCTGTAAATACCCTTATTGCTCAGTAAACATTGATGTCTCAATTATCATTAAGAATATGGTAATTATCATCTATAATTTAAGTTTGAAAATTATGTGGGTGAAGACCTTTAAAGAGGCAAGCTAGTGTTGTTGGAACACTTAGCCAAATTCTAATTGGGCTTGAAGTGTTTGAAAGATGTTCTAATTTTCAATGAAGTTTACTTTTCTATTCCTCTTTTAAATGAAACTTGGTTTAGCCTAAGTCACTACTAAGCCCTTAAAAATTAGGTGAGTGTCTTAGTTAGTTTTGATAAGGTTAAGCTTTAGGTGATCATGATTCATGAATTGAATTTTAATTAAAAAACAAAATCATACCCCTAAGTCCCAGGTTCATTTTATTTTAATAAACTCTCAAATTTTAATAATTTAGAAATTTATAAACTTATCTTTTTAATTACGAAAGTGAGGTTTATTTCTACCAATGAACCTCTTGTGTTTTAAACATCAAATAAATTGATTAAAAACAAAGGTTACCCATTTCCCTTCTTAAACGAAGCCTAAATGTTAATTAAGGCTAAATTTCCAAAATTACACATTTGCCCCAAAGGCTCTAACACTTCATAATTTATTAAATTCAATTCAAATTAGTTTGGAAGTTTTATCCTACCTCAGTCATGGGTCAATTAAGACATGAGAGGAGAAAATGTGATTTTTTTAAAATTCAATTTAATTTATATAATCTTTTTCATGCAAAAATAAGATTTTTCAAAGAAAATTCCTAACTTGACCAAGGTGACTCCCAATCCCTTGAAATTTTTATTAGAGGTGAAACTAAACTAGAGAAGTATTTGTACCAAATTTCATGATTTTTTGAATTTTATTTGAATTTTAAGAATTATTTTAATTTTGGGGGTATTTATTAAATATAAAATATTTTAAAAGGAGAAAATTAAGTTTCGTATTTTTGAAAAGTCTCCCTAAAGTCAAAGAACTCAGAGGAGAAGATTTTATATTTTTATGAATTTAACTTGATTTATTGGAATTATTTCTAATGAAAACTCATTTTTAGCCTTTAAAAGATAATTTTAAGCCTTAAAGTTTAATATCTTTCTTTAGAAAATGAGGAAAAATACTCTATTTGTTCATAAGTAATTAGGAAGCAATTTAGAATAATTCCATGAGTTTTATTACTTTTGTGATTTTTAGGGATTTTTAATTATTTAAATATTGCAAATAGGTTAAAAATCAGGTTTTTATTTTAAATATCATTTTATTTTTAGAAAATACCCCTGATCACAGAGAACTAAAAAAATTACATTGCATAATTTTTTGAGTTGTATTTAGATTTTTAAAAATCATTTTGGTGCCAAAAATGTTATTTATCTTTAAAAATAAAGTTAAGTTACCAAATGAACTCAAAATATTTTGAAATTTTTATTGTGAGTTCTCTGGATTCGGAACCATAGTAGAGATCAAAAATGAAGTTATTTAAATGATAATATTTCCAAAATTAATTATTTTAATTACTTAGGGTTTGTGAAAATTAGGTGTATTTTAAATGACTTGACCCATGAAATTATTTTCAAAAGCTTCTCTGGTCATGGTGGACCTTCCAAAATTTTTTTGGAATTTTCTAATCAATATGCTAGTTTCCATGATTATTTTAAGAAAAATAATGTGTAAAAACCTTAAAAATATGGATCTCTGTATAGGGACTTCCTCTTAACTTAAAAAATCAGATGATATTTCCCTTGATAGAGGCTACAACATGCCAAAATTTCAAGCCAATGTGATGTGTCAATATGCATGGAGAATCAAATGATTCAAAAAAGTGTTTAAATAATTAAAAATCAAACATGCATCAAATGGACTTGAACTTTATTCCACATTATTCTCCTATGTTCACTGAGCAAGAAGGTACTTTTATTTTATTTTTCTGATTTTTCTACACAAAGTTATGAATTTTCTAAGTTAGGGTATTTAAATAAATAGGAAAAAGCCCTATTTATCTATTTAAACCGCGCGTGCCGACTAGATCCTAGGCAGCTCTAAAGGTATGTGTGGCGCGCTCTAGTTGGACACCACCGTCCACGTAGCTGCTGACTCGGCCCGCGGTTTATGTCCCAAAGCACTGTCTGGCTTGATCTCGTCTGTCCATTTGATACACACTTGATCAAACAACTCCCCATCATCGTCCTCAATAGAATGATCCCATGACCATCCACACTAAAACCTTAAGCTCTCAGCGTAGGCTCAACCAAACCACTTTGGGTTTGATCTTATGGACTCGTCTAAATAAGAGGAACACATCCATACGGCAATCAAGCAATCAAATTAACTCTAAGGAAATGGATAATCGAAATAGGCTTGGGAGGATGTGAGGTTTTATACCTTTGCTCTGAGAAGTGAAGCTTCAATCAAAGGGTCTAGGCACATTTGTTGTGGTCCAAGGAGACTAGGGATTGAGTCCCTGGTCTTGGTATAAGTCCTAGGTGTGGATTCGACCATGCTGGAATTCGAGTGTTGGTCTAGAGCTATGGTAGAAGCTCTGTGGAAGGGGGATTTGATGGAGCTTTATCTTCTTTCTCTATTGTGAAGGTGTAGGTGTAGTTAATTTAGGTTTGGTGGACTGTGGAGGTGTATTGGGTTCTTAATTGGTTTCCGGCAAGGTTTCAAGCTCAAAATTGAGCTCCGGCAATGGGAATTGGTGGGGGAATATAGTTGGAATGCACTGAAGGGATCTTATGGAAGCTCTGTGAGAAGTTTGGAGAGGGCTTTCTAAGGAAATTTTCACACACCTCCCATGGCCGTGGAGGTGAGTTTTTATAAAAATTTCCATGGGGTGGCTCTCCGGGCATAAGTTTGGGTGCATTGTTGTGCTTAGGTGGAGGGCAGAGGAGCTCTACAACTCATTTTGGCTGAGTTGGCCTCTGGGTTTGAATAGGGTAAAAATCCCTTGTTTTGGCAATGGTTTTGGTCACCTCTTGGCTCAGGGAAGCTAGAGGTGGCTAATGCTGATTAGCTCCCAAGGCTAAGTGATAATGTTGGAGATATTTCAAGTTAGGTCCAAAAAGAGATAAAAACCATTAATTTGGAGATCCATTGGTCCATAGCTTATCATGATGATTTTAGGAGGGTTTAGCCTGGTCTTTAGGAAGGTTTAGTGGCTGTGAAATCATTACTTTGGTGGCGTAGACATGGTTAAGTTAATTTTTAGTGAAAGGGTTCAAGTGAGTGCAAATGAGCAAAACATGAGTTTAGGCTATGTTAGCCATGTCAATTGACCCAATTGATTGATCAAATTTTTGTAGATGATTGTTATGAAGATTTTTGGTGAAGGGTTGAAGTGATTTTGAGTTCAATTGGTAAGTCATTTTGAAGGATTTTCGAAATTTGGTCAATTTGTGCATGTTGGGTTAGACATGTGTCTAGGTTGAGCTTGTCTAGGGCTAAGTCCAAATTAAATAGTCCACTTGATCTAGGGAGATGTTGTGAAGATTTTTCATGAAGGGATAGAGTGGAAATTTTGGGGCTAAGGACATCAATGTGGTGAGATTTTGAGACATGGCCAATTTCGGGCAAATTTGGGGCTTTTAGACTTAGGTTGAAATCAAATGGATTTGAGGCTTCACCAAGGCCAATTGATGGTTGTTTTTGATGTGTAAGAATATTATAAATATTTTTCAACATTAATTGGGGCCAATTAACTAGGAGTTCAATTTATTGAGGTTAGATCATATGGTCAAAATTGGGGTTTTGACCTAAACAAAAATTGGGCTCAAATCATGGGCCAATTAAGCTTGGATTTGGTTTAGCTTGGCCATATCAAAAGTTAATTTGAGTTTAGGATTGGAATTGGGTTAAATTGAGACCAATTGGCTAGACATTTGGAGTGATTTGTGGAAAATATGGGTCTTGATCAAAGATGATCAAATTGGCCAAATTGGGTCATGTGATAGTTGAGAAGAATGAAATAGGGAATATTTGGGAGGTTTTGGGAATTTTTGGGATTTTTTGGAATTTTTGGAATTTTTGGCTAAAGAGGGGTATTTTGGTAATTTGGCCAATTTTGGGATTTTGGGTAGTTTGGGTGATTTCACGGTGTTTGGAATGATTTTTGAATCAAGTTGGGTATTTTGGCGAGAATTGGAGATTTTGGCCAAATTTGGGGTCCCAAGGGTATTTAAGTAATTTGGGGGAATTTAGGAGCAAAAGGGTAGGTTGGGTATCTTGGTAGAGTTGGAGTGACAACAACCATCAATAAGCCATGGACCAATGGAAACTGCATTTTGGGTGCTCTACGTAGTGATCTTAGCTAAAGCCTAGCCCAGGGCTAATGGGTTTAGGGAACCACCTACAGGAGTCTTCTAAAAGCACCAATGGGCCAAAGCCTAGAAGTTTTGTGTTTAGGGTAGTGAGTTATTATGAGTTCAAGTGATTGCAAGTGAGTGCGTTAGCCCTAGACTAACACCCTAAGGACCAACAGTCCTAAGGGTGACTCATCTTGAGTTTCCCCCATAGTGACCCCACCTACTAAGTGCTAGAGGCTAGGACCAACTTGTGGAACTCCAAGTTGGTAGATAAGACTGTAGAATTTCTAATGGTGAGGGTTCCGTGTCTAGTTTTCTAAGAATAGTCAATAGGACAGTCCTATGGCTAGACCTTAAGCTACAAAAGAGGAAAAACTAAACCTCAACCAAAAGTGAGGTCAACAAATTGGCCCCTAATAGGTGTGGTGTGCTGGGCAAGCACACCGCGCATATTGGCATTGACCGATGAGATAAACAAAAACCAATACAAACTCCTAAGTCAACAGACTCGGAAGTATGTGTTGAGTTGTGTGTGTGATTTGTTTCTGTTGGGGAATTAGCAGGTGATCGTCTGGTTGAAATTAATGAGTAGGGACTCTCGTTGGGGATCAGTGAGTTAATTTTGAGTTATGAAATTTTAAGTATTTATAAAGGATGAGAATCAGTATGTAAGTGCTGACCTTGAGGTGGAAATGGAAATTTGGGTATCTATCCCGAAATAAGAATCATATGTCATAATCCATTTAAGGTGGTCTTAAAACTGATTTCAAAAGATGATAATAGGATGCCTTAATTTAATTGAAGGGCTTATTCTGTCATCCTCAAGAATATCATTGAATTTGATTCAAAAGATTTCGATAGGTAGGGTTTCTAAAGCAACGCATAATTGAATATAAAATTATCAGCCTAAAGTATATCGTAGGGTGCAACAACTTGGCTTGATTTGCAGAAAAACAAACCAAACCTAAAGGAGATGAAGAAAATGCAAAGTTTAGGACCAGTGCAGGACCAACTTCCCAACGCACAACGCCCAAGCGGAACTAGTCCACCAACACACCTTTTGGGCATCCGACCCCACATGAAAATTTAAAGAGTCCTGAATGGCCTCCTGAACCCCTTTGTTCAAAGGTGTTTGAACAGATAGTCCAGAAGTCTAAAGAGTTGGTCGTACTTTCCCAAGACAGAAATGGATAAAGCAAGCCAATGGAAGAAGGTAGATTGGTTCAGCTGGGGAAGATAAGTTTTGCTGTTGAAGATGGTCGTGCTGCCCACCGTGCTAGCTCCAAGCTCCTTGCCATGACAAGTTTGACTTCTCTAGTGTGTCAAGTTAAGATGTTAAATCAAGTTGCCTTATGGTTTAAGTTCTTTAAATTTTATGGGGGCATATTAAAGTTGATTAGAGCGACACCGGTGAGTATCCTACGGTTCTCTCGTTCCGGCATCACTATTTTCTATTGGATTCATTAGTCCAAATGAACTTACTAAACTCATCTTAATGAGTTCCATAATTTTATTTAGACCATAAGAAGCCTCGTTAGCAACCGTAGGTTACCTCCTCCGAGGAATTCACGATCATCCGATAGATACATCTTAATTTAGTTATAATTGTAGTTTTGTGTGATGTTTGTGATTAAATTTTGAGTTGTTTTATATTTTGAATGTTCTGGGGGTGTATTTTATCTTCATTGTTTTTAATTTTTGTTTTGGTTTTGGTTTTTTGGCTATCCTGATAATTTTGATTTTCATGCAGGGTGGCATCGTTGTTTAGCATGCAAATTTACAGGTATAAAAGTACAGTATGAATGTACAAAAAAGGCAATGTTGAAAACTGTAAAAGTGTACCTGACGAGTCTTCTCATTCCACCACTTGAAACTTAAAATGCATGTTAAGGCAGTTTATATGAAACAGGGAAGTAAAATTTTGGTAACCTATCTAACCCTAGATCATATCTTGGTGGGTCCTTGGGAGTAATTAAGGATGATGTTGTCAAGCAAAACATATTAAGTTGAGTAGATCTCCGAGGTATGCAACAGATCTAGAGAAAGAAGCAGGTTCGTGCTACTCTCTCGCTGTTTGGTGAAAAATGTCGAGTTCTTTTAAACTTTTTATGTAGCTGAATAAGTCATCCTGTAAATACCCTTAATGCTCAGTGAACATTGATGTCTCAATTATCCCTAAGAATAGTAATTATAATCTGTAATTTAATTTTGAAAATTATGTGGGTGAAGACCCTTAAAGAGGCAAGTTAGTGTTGTTGGAACACTTAGCCAAATTCTACTTCGGCTTGTAGTATTTGAAAGATGTTCTAATTTTCAATGATGCTTACTTTTCTAATCATCATTTAAATGAAACTTGATTTAGCCTAAGTCACTACTAAGCCCTTAAGACATAGGTGAGTGTCTTAATTAGTTTTGAAAAGGTTAAGCTTTAGGTGGTCATGATTCATGATTTAAATTCATTTGAAAATCAAAAAGGGGTATTAAATTGATGAGTTATTAACACCCAAAATCATACCCGTAAGTCCTAGGTTCATTTTATTTTAATAAACTCCCAAATTTTAATAATTTAGAAATTTATTATTATCTTTTTAATTAAGAAAGTGAGGTTGGTTTCTACCAATTAACCCCTAGTGTTTCAAACATCATAATTAAAAAAGTGAGGTTGGTTTCTACCAATTAACCCCTTTGTTTTTCAAACATCCAAATAAACTGATTAAGATCATAATTAGGAAAGTGAGATTGATTTCAACCAATGAACCCCTTGTATTTCAAATATAAAATAAATTGATTAAATTTAGAGGTTACCCTGTTCCTTTCTTAAATTAAGCCAAAATGTTAATTAAGGCTAAAGTTCCAAAATTACACATTTGTCCCTGAGGCTCTAACACTTCATAATTTGTCAAATTCAATTCAAAAGACTTTGGAATTTTTATCCTAGCTCATTCATGGGTCAATTAGGACATCAGAGGAGAAAAATGTGATTTTTCAAAATTTAATTTAATTTATAAAATTATTTTCATGCAAAAATAAGATTTTTCAAAGAAAATTCCTAACTTGACCAAGGTGACACCCAATCCCTTGAAATTTTTATTGGAGGTAGACCTAAACTAGAGAAGTCTTTAAACCAAATTTCATTATTTTTCAAATTTTATTTGAATGTTAAGAATTATTTTAGTATTTGGGGTATTTATTAAATATAAAATATTTTAAAAGGAGAAAATTAAGTTTTGTATTTTTAAAAAGATTCCCTGAAGTCAAAGAACTCAGAGGATAAGACTTTATGTTTTTATGAATTTTACTTGATTTATTGGAATTATTTTTTATTAAAACTCATTTTTAGCCTTTAAAAATTAATTTTAAGCTTTAAAATTCAATATCTTTATTTAGAAAACCAGAAAAAATATTATATTTATTCTTAAGTAATTAGGAAGCAATTTATAACATTTCCATTAGTTTTATTATTTTTATGATTTTTAGGGATTTTAATTATTTAAATATTTAAAATAGGTTAAAAATCAAGTTTTTATTTTAAATATCATTTTATTATTTAAATATTTAAAATAGGCTAAAAATCAAGTTTTTATTTTAAATATCATTTTATTTTTAAAAATACTCCCAATCACAGATAACTTAAGAAACTAAGTTTTATAATTTTTGGATTTGTATTTAGATTTTTAAAAATTATTTTGGTACAAAAAATGTTATTTATCTTTAAAAATCAACTTAAGTTACTAAATGAACTTACAAAATTTTGAAATTTTTATAGTGAGTTCTTTGGATCAGGAACCATAGTGGAGATCAAAAATCAAGTTATTTATATGTTTATATTTTCCAAAATTAATTATTTTATTAACTTAGTGTTTGTGAAAATTAGGTGTATTTTAAATGACTTGACCCATGAAATTATTTCCAAAAGCTTCTCTGGTCATGGTGGACCTTCCAAAATTTTCTTGTAATTTTCTAATCAATATGCTAATTTCCATGATTATTTTAAGGAAATAATGTGCAAAAACTTTAAAAATATGGATCTCTGTATAGGGACTTCCTCAGACCTTAAAAAAATCATAGGATATTTCTCTTGACAGAGGCTACAACATGCCAAAATCTTAAGCCAAGGTGATGTGTCAATATGCATGGAGAATCAAATGATTCAAAACAGTGTTTAATTAATTAAAAAAAAACATACATCGAATGGACTTAAAATTTATTCCACATTGTTTTCCTCTGTTCACTTAGCAAAAGGAGTTTTTGTTTTATTTTTCTGATTTTTCTACACAAAGTTATGAATTTTCTAAGTTAGGGGTATTTAAATAAATAGGAAAAAGCCCTATTTAACTATTTAAACCGCGCGTGCTGACTAGATCCTAGGCAGCTCCGAAGGTATGAATGGCGAGCTCTGGTTGCACGCTACCGTCCACGTAGCTGCTCACTCGGCCCGCGATTTATGTCCTAAATCGCTGTCTAGCTGGATCTCCTCCATCCATTTGATACACGCTTGATCAAACGGCTCCCCGTCATCGTCGCCGATAGAATGACCCCGTGACCATCCACACTAATACCCTAAGATCTCAACGTAGACTCAACCAAATCAATTGAGGTTTGTTCTTATGGACTCTTTTAAGCTAGATGAAAACATCCATACAGTAATCAAGCAATCAAATTAACTCTAAGCAAAGGGAGAATCAAAATAGGCTAGGGAGGAGCTGAGGTTTTATAACTTTGCTCTGAGAAGTGAAGCTTCAATCAAAGGGTCTTTGCACGTTCGTTGGGGTCCAAGGAGACTAGGGATTGAGTCCCTAGTCTTGGTATAAGGCCTAGGTGTGGATTCAACCAAGCTCGAATTCGGGTGTTTATCTAAAGCAGTGGTATAGGCTCTGTGGAAGGGGGATTTGATGGGGCTTTATCTTCTTTCACTATTATGAAAATGTGGGTGTAGTTAATTTGGGTTTGGTGGACTGTGGAGGTGTATTGGGTTCTATCCTGGTTTCCGGCAAGGTTTCAAGCTCAAAATTGAGCTCCGACAATGGGAATTGGTGGGGGAAAATAGTTGGACTGCACTGAGGGGATCTTAGGGAAGCTTTGTGAGAAGTTTGGAGAGGCCTCTCTAAGGAAATTTTAGCACATCTCCCATGGCCGTGGAGGTAAGTTTTTATAAAAATTTCCATGGGGTGGCTCTCAGGGCATAAGTTTGGGTGCATTGTGGTGCTTAAGTGGAGGGTAGAGGAGCTCTACAACTCGATTTGGCTGAGGTGGCCTTTGGGTTTGAATGGGGTAAAATCCCTTCACTTGGCCATGGTTTTGGCCATTTTCCAGGGCCAGCCATGCATTGGTCACCTCTTGGCTCAGGGAAGTCAGGGGTGGCTGTAAGTGATGATGTTGGAGATATTTCAAGTTAGGGCCCAAAAAGGGTAAAATCCATTAATTTGGGGATCCATTGGTCCATAGCTTGTAATGATGATTTTAGGAGGGTTTATCCTGGTCTATAGGAAGGTTTTGGTGGCTGTGAAATCATTACTTTGGTGGTGTAGACATGGTTAAGTTAATTTTTTGTGAAAGGGTTTAAGTGAGTGTAAATGACCAAAACATGGGTTTGGGCTAGGTTAGACATGTCAATTGACCCAATTGATTGATCAAATTTTTGTAGATGATTTTTATGAAGATTTTTGGTAAAGGGTTGAGGTGATTTTGAGTTTAATTGGTAGGTCAATTTGAAGGATTATTGAAATTTGGTCAATATGAGCATGTTGGGTTAGTCATGGGTTTAGGTTGATTTAGCCTTGGGCTAAATCCAAATTAAATGGTACAACTGATCAAGGGAGATGTTGGGAAGATTTTACATGAAGGGATAGAGTGGAAATTTTGGGGCTAAGACCATCAATTTGGAGAGATTTTGAGACATGGCCAATTTGGGGCAAATTTGGGGCTTTTGGACTTAGGTTGAAATCAAATGGATTTGACGCTTCACCAAGGATAATTGACGGTTTATTATGATGTGCAGGAATATTATAAAGATTTTGCAACATTATTTGGGGCCAATTAACTAGGAGTTCAATTTTGTGAGGTTAGGTCATATGGTCAAAATTGGGTTTTGACCTACATCAAAATAGGGCTCAAATCATGGGCCAATTAAGCTTGGATTTGGTTTAGCTTGGCCATATCAAAAGTTAATTTGAGTTTGGGATTAGAATTGGGTTAAATTGAGACCAATTGGCTAGACATTTGGAGTGATTTGTAGAAAATATGGGTCTTTAAAAGGGCAATTTGGGGGTTTTGATCAAAGATGGTCAAATTGGACAAATTGGGTCATGTGATAGTAGAGAAGAATGAAATAGGGAATATTTGGGAGGTTTTGGGAATTTTTGGGAGTTTTTGGAATTTTTTGCTAAAGAGGGGTATTTTGGTAATTTGACCAATTTGGGGATTTTGGGTTGTTTGGGTGTTTTCAAGGTGTTTGAAATGATTTTTTAATCAAGTTGGGTATTTTGGCTAGATTTGGAGATTTTGGCCAAATTTGGGGTCCCAAGGATATCTATGTAATTTGGGGGAATTTATAGGCAAAAGGGTAGGTTGGGTATCTTGGTAGAGTTGGAGTGCCAACCACCATCAATAAGCTATGGACCAATGGAAACCCCATTTTGGGTCCTCTATGTAGTGGTCTTAGCTAACCCTAGCCTAGGGCTAATGGGTTTAGGGAACCACCTACAGGAGTCTCCCAAAAGTATCAAGGGACCAAAGCCTATAAGTTATGAGTTTAAGGTAGTGAGTGATTGTGAGTGCAAGTGATTGCAAGTGATTGTCTTAGCCCTAGACCAACTCCCAGGGTCAACCGTAAGGTCCAGCAGTTCTAAGGGTGACTCATCTTGAGTTTCCCCCATAGTGACCCCACCTACTAAGTGCTAGAGGTTAGGACCAATATGTGGAACTCCAATTTGAGTAGAGAAGAGTGTAGAGTTTCTAATTGTAAGTGTTCCATGTCTAGTTTTCTAAGAATAGTCAATAGGAAAGTTCTATGGCTAGACCTTAGGCTTCTAAAGAGGAAAAATTAAACCTCAACCAAAAGTGAGGTCAACAAGTTTTCTTAGGTGAATTTGGTCATTTAAGATGTAATTAACTATAGGGGCTTGCCCTTATATGAAGACTTTCCGAATCCATCTTAATATAAACCCTATTTAATCATTTATATTAAATAGGAGAAATTGTCGGTAAATAAAACGGTTTCGCAGACCAAACGGACGTCATATATTTCTAAGTTTATTTGATCAAGCCTCATCCTGAAGTCTTGTGTTTATTCTTTGGGATAGATATAGGGTTTGAGGTACATCTCTCTTTCATTTAAACTATGAAAAATATGGGGTCAGTTTGATTTCATATTTTTCTAAATATTAAAATGTCATTCTGAAGCGGGCAACGGGATTTCGATTCCGGTGACCGACAGCTTTTTACGGGCAACTCCTCAACCAAAATAATGTCGACACTATTGAATCACCTTAGCAAATTAACTAAAGAGAGAATAGTATTAAATTTTTGCATGCAACAAATGAACGCTATTGATATTGGTTCTCTCATTCATCATAATGCTCAGAGTATTGCTAAGGGTGGAACTACTAGTGGTTTAGGCTATCCTGCCCCGATTTTTACCTTTTGTGAACAATCAGGAGAAGAGTTTGATAAAGAAGAAGAAATATTACAACCACTTAAACCAATTAGAAAACCCACTATTCACAAATTTGAATCATTTGTTAGATCTAGAACTGGAAGTGGAGGTAGTGATAGATCTTCTACATCAGCTGCAAGACTATCTACTTCTAGTACTTATTCATTTAAGAATATTAAGGAGCAATTAATGATTCAACAATCAGATATAGTGACAATGCAGAATAGAATAGGTAGTTTGGAAGCAAGGAATACTCGAAATGATGAATATAAGCAGAAAAGAGATCATCATGATATTGCATATCAAGAGGCTATGGTTAGATATTTAAGGAGTGACCATACTGTAGAATTTCCTACATGCCCCAGTTTTACGCCTTTTGTACAAGATAACTTTGAAGAGTTTGAAGATGAAGAGGAAGATGAAGAGAAGGAAGGTGATGGCTGATGAGTTTTTTGGGTTGCTATCAGTTTTCATTAGTTGTAGTTTATTTCATTTTATTGTTGTTGTTATGATTTGGGCTTTGATGTGTATTATAAGTGGTATTATTGAAGTTGTTTGTGTGTAGATATAAATTTTTGTTTTTTATTTTAGTATTTTTTATTTATTTAATTTACAGCTTATGTTTTAAATTAACATTTTCTTAGCAAATCCTGTTGATATTTCAAGTTTCATTTATTGCTTTAAATCTTGTACTTTTTAAATTAGTAACTACAATGTGTCAGAGCCAAGTTTCATGTTCAGAACCCTCTACAGGTTAGTCTTACTTTTATGCATTTACAGTTTTATTTCTACCTACATTTATTGTATTGAATGCTTTACTTGTTAAAAAAAGAATTTAAGTTTGGGGGAAAGAAATTTTTTTTTAAAAGAAGTAAACTAAATTTTATTTATCCTCAATTAGTTATATTTTTAAAAAATTAATTTAACATGACCTTTGCTATTAGAGGCTAACTTTAGATAATTATATATATTATTAATATTATAGTAAATTTAAGTAAAAATTGTGAATAATGAAGACCAATTCTAGAGTTAAGATATTTAGTATGAAATAATAAGACAGCTTTTTCTATTTAAGGTAAAAGAAAATGTTGGAAATCAATCCGTTGATTATTAATATCCGAGAAGCCAGAGAGTAAATTGGATTCATGATTATAGGAACACTTTTATCCAAGGTAATACTGATATATAAGTTGTATATTTTAATACTTGTAGGTTTGTTGGTACTAAGTTTTGATCTATATGTTAATAGCGTGATCTTTTTTATAATAATATCATACAGCATTTTTTAGGTGTGATATAATATATAGAGACTAATTATTTGTTGTTATTGTTGTCTTTCCAGCTAGTGGATGATCTTGTTAGAAAGATGAATTGATTAATATCAAGAAAACTTTTAGGTTGTATAGCCACAAAATTTGAATTTTTAGTGAAGTTAAGTCAAGAATGTCATTGACTTCCTAATTTCTTTTTTTATTGAAAATCAAGAAGAAGATTAAATGAAGGAAGAATAATTTCTAATTCACTATTTTCTTAAAGTTGAGAGAAGAGAGGATCTAAATGAATTGAATTTGTATGTTGTTTAAATGCTACTGTATTATGTTGATTACTATATGTATATGTAGTTTTATATTTATTACTATAAACTACACTTTCTTCATGTAATTTTACTCTAACTAGTATATGTCATAAAGTAAGGGATTGGTCTAAGTGTCGATCATAATTCAAGTTTAGATTAATATTAAACATTAATGTTTGATAACATAGATTTACTTTTATAACTTCTAATAAAGCATCATTTTTTGAATATATAATTATCTCATCATAAATTTATAGAGTAATATCATAATTAAGATCTAGCTTACACCAAAAAAAATTATGTTTATATTTTTTAGGGTTTTCAATCTTTTCTAAATCTTGTTGCTTTATTTGTTGATTATATAAAGGTATTTATCTACTTCCTTCAGCATTTAGTATATCAATGGTATGTTCTCCCTAACGAATACTATAATGAATACTTTTTTTCCAAAGGAAAATAGGCATATCATAACATTCTTTGGTTCCTAAAGATAAATTTCATTTTCTTATTTTATTGTAAGCTGTTTCGGATAATGTAATATGTCTTTCAAATTCAATAGAGGTCTCACTATGTATATCTGATTCAATGTTTTCCTCTATTAATCATAATATTATGTTCTTCTATTTAGTTATAAGAATAGTAAATATTTATTATGTATTCTTCAGTATCAACTAATTCATAAAGATCTTATTTGCTATCTATGTCAGAAAAATTGAAAACTGTCTCTAACTCATATTCATTTATAATTGCTACAGATTTCACATGACTTACTTTAGTTCTTTGGGGGCATTTGTTTGCATAATTTCCTTCCCGTTTAAAAATCAAAAATTTACTAATTTAGACTTTTTTATATTTTTATTATTGTTGGTCCACATATCCCTTTTTTTCTAAAATTTCTTTTATTAGGATAAAAATATCCCAAGGAAAGAGCTAGCGACCGAAGAGTCATCCTCAACCCTTCGGTCCTCTTTGGGACTGGCTAAGTGATTGACCACATTCTCCTTGCTTATTATGTTGATGGAGTCAGATGTATTGGTCTTGGAGTTGAGCTTTTACCATCATCCCCAATAGTTAGTCTATAGTAGAGTGATTGACCACATTCTGCGTCAAAAATATGTTCTAGAAAATATGATGAAATTTTTCATAACCTTAAAGATTGAGTCTCCTTATAACAAAAAGCCAATCCACATCGGTCCACTTATTTTAATCCATACCAAAGAGCCAATCCTTATATTTATTATATATTCTTCAGTATCAGTTAATTTATAAAGAACTTCTTCACTATCTATGTTAGAAAAATTGAAAATTAGCTTTAACTCATTTTCATTTATAATTGCTACAGATTTCACATGGCTTAATTTAGTTATTTGGGGGCGTTTGTTTGCATAACATCCTTTATGTTTAGAAATCCAACATTTGCTAATTTTGACTTTTTAATATTTTATTATTGTTGGTCCTCATATCCTTTTATTGCTAAAGTTTCTTTTATTAGGATTAAAATATCCAAGGAAAGAGCCAACGACCGAGGAGTCATCCTCTACACTTCAATCCTCTTCGAGATTGGCCAAGTGATTGACCACATTCTCCTTGCTCTAGTATGGTGATGGAGTCTTCTATATTGGTCTTGGAGTTGAGCCTTGACCATCATCTCCCAATAGTCAGTCTATAATCCGGATCACATCTTTTGTGTCAAAAATATGTGCTAGAAAATATGATGAAATTTTTCATAACCTTAATGATTGAGTCTCCTCATACCAAAGAGCCAATCCACATCGCACTTAAGTGACAAAATTCTTTGACCAAGCAGTTGTAGTTTTCTGTCTTTGAGACAGTGATACTTCGCCACAACTTCTTGCCTCAGGATAATAGAGTTCCAGTGTCATCTCATGCGGGAGGATCACCCGGCTGGTCACGAGGCCCTGAAGGTGATTGGCTCAATGGACTTATAACTTGGTTGCCCAACCTACTCTTATCCACAACTTGATTCTTCTCCCACCAAAGATCATGAAGTGAGTTGAATGACCCCAATTCATCTATCGATTTGGCTACCTTTTGCAACTTAGAAGTCCGATTTTCTTCTTCAAAACATTTCCCCCTGGCCTCTTTTTGAACTCAGACCACTACTTTACATCAAATCCCTTCTTTCCCTTGGGCCTTTTCTCTCCATCCACCTTTTTTTCCCACCCCAAGACAATGTCACAAGGCAGGCAGTCGAAAGGCCTTCCTCATCATCTATGTGGTAGGAGCATCAATTGAAGAATTTTGAGCACTCATCTTGGAGAAGTTTTAAGAATCAACCAACTCAAACATGTAAACACAAAAGAAAATGTGGACACTAAAGGCACCAATCATGTTTTATTTATAAGATTCATGGGCATAAAAATTCCGCGAGTGTAATTATTAAAGCTCTGACATTAACATAAGTGATTCTACTTTTACATTTAAAACTCATAATCATATCACAGTTATCACTTTCAAGGTGCAATAAAATCAGAAAACTAAAATACGCATAGCAGAAATGCATATGCATGATTCTCAAGGAAATCTAATGGTCACAAGTATAAAGAATTACGATTATGCAGGAAAATGCCTAAGGGCCCATAAGCAAATGACCAAGAGCCCACGGCGGAAGATCGAGGGCCAACATGTGAAAGACCCAAAACTCACAGGTGGAAGACCAATCATCCTATTCTAGAATGCCAAAGGACCTACCTGACTAGGTGTAGCCCCTTGATTAAGGGATAGAGAATAATCGAATGTAGGCCATCCAAACCAAAGACCAAGTCCAATTGAGCAAAGCAGACACAACAAGCTACCTCTCACCATGACCTAACTCAATGAAAGAGCTTAGCCTCCACAACCATCTCAAGGGTGCCATTGAGATTCCTCATCGGGACTACAAAGTTTCAATTGCATAATCACACAGAGTATCCCAGAATATCGCCTTATCAATGCGTGTAATATCTGTTAGATTACGATAATTCATCATTTGCTCGATAACTTAGTATTTCTCTGCTGACATGAGTTCTATTTCAAGAGACCAATAGTTAGCAACAAGAATAGATTAGTAGATCATGAAGTCCAAGCGGATCAGCCCAAATGATGCCAACCTGACGAGTATTAAGCACCGACTGTCAACTCCGTTTCAACACGGTAAAATGAATCAGTCCTATCGAACTAGCATTGAATGATTTCATTTGTTTGAACCATAGGAAAGCCGAGCTGAAATCTTATATATGCAAAACAGCTAAAATATCTCGCAATGCTCCCGTTTAAGTCAAGGCAGACATGTAACTTCATGCATTGTGCACCCTCCTCTATAAATAAGTTATCGTTTTAAAAGAGTGCTAACTAACAATTGAAATTACTGTTCATTATTCTCTATTTCACTCACTCTCTCTCTCTCTCCTCTCATCTTACTCTCATTTTTTTAGATGTGATTCAAGGACAAATTATAATTGAACAATGAGAGTTCATCTTTTAATTATTCAAGCATGATTCTGAAAACCACATGAAAAGTCCTAAAATAAATAACCAAGGAATTCATTACGAAAGAATATATTTCAACCTCCTTTATGGATGCCGACAAATTAGCTTTACTAACGGCATTGCACAAATACGGTTTGAAAGCGTCTTATAGCTTGCTTTGTCGAATTTTATAAAGCTGCTTTGCATTGTTTAGAGCGGCAAAAAGCTGATAATTGAGCATAACTAGTGCAGTCCATTGAATCATTATATTGATTTTATATCACGTAACATACCAATAGATTAATGGAATATCAAATGAGCAGTGAAATTTTGCAGCGATAATAGAGTAATTTACTCTAACATGAACATATAGCTTGAAGACTCTTTCACATTATTGGAGAGATTAGATAATGCAAGACATTTTTAATTACTGCTTAAAAAGTTTTATTATTGTAATTGACGGCGACCGTTCACCGCCCTTCTAGTTTTTTTTATTGCATGTAAGGTGATCGCTATCCAATTGCAGCGAAGCTGATATCACCGTCCTGTTGTTTTAGATGGATTCAAACTTTTAATTGGATGCTAATAATGGCACAGTTTGGATGCATCTTATATAATAATGATCAATCCTTAAAAATAATTAAGTAGCTTTATGCTCCTTTTAAAATACAATTTTAAAACGGGTGTACTGTCTTTAGCAGGGTTTCGTTCAACATCTTGAATTAATCTGTACCATTAATTCCAAGTTATCTTACACTGCATTTTATTTACATTTGGAATCCTTTCATCGTTCTTTTGCTTCTGTTTTACTTTCATTTTTGGAAGCCGTTTTTAATATTATCTCATAGAGTACAGAAACCATGTATATTATACTAGAAAATACACAAAATCATTTTTTGATGGTTTAGATTTTTAAACCTGATAAATAAATGATAAATAAAAATTTTTAAATATTAAGATTTTTATTTCCTAATATTCATTATCTTATATCTTCAAAATATAAATATGCGATATGGTTAAAATGTCACACAATTTATAAATGAAGAAATAAACTTTAACATTCAATTAAATAACTACAAAAGCATAATTCTGAAGAATGTTAAACGATTAAAATTTTTTTCAATTCCTTATATTAAGGTTATATGCCATGTTGGAACCAAAGGGGACCGAGGGGCAGTCACACCCATAAATTTTTATTAAAACTATTAAATATAATATTATACATTAAAAAAAATTTGCCATACTAAAACTGATTCTCCCTACATTTTTAATAATTGTTATTATCATGTTATGCATTAAAACTTTCTCCCTTAATTCCACCGCTGCAATAAGGTATTTTAGTAATTATATATATATTTTTTTAATAAAATATTTCTTTATTAGAGGACACTCAAACTGATGATAATGCTTCTAAAGTTGATAATAGTCCTTTAAAAATTTATGTACTCCAAACAAAAATATTTGATAGGAAATCAATTGATCTTTATCCTAAAATTCAAAGAATACTATGGGATTATGCTCATTATCCAAGAGTTAGTGTCGAAAGAACATGTTGGATGTTAGGATCTTATCAACCAACTCATCCAAATATCCTAAAATATATGGACAGATATGCTCGTTACAAAAAGATATATTCTATTTCAACAATAGGAAAAATTTTCCTTGAAAATAAATCATTAATATTTATTGCAATATTTGATTTTTTCCAAGGCACAAGGATGTTCACAATCAAATACTTTTATAGTGGGTGGATTTTAATTTTGAAAGAAATTATAGAGTGGTGGAAAATGACTATTCACAAATCGTATTTGTAAGGAATTAAATTCTACACAAACAAGTTGTGTGATAAGTTGTCATAGCATGGTGAATTCATTACATCATATTGGTAAAAAATTTAAAAAGAAAATTTCTCAACAAATTGCAAGCGATTAACTTGATCTTAAAATTGTATTATAGTTGACGAAGCTCGTAAAACAGGAATAAATAACGATAGACTTAAGATTTTTTAATAAGGATGAATTTTTTAGCAATGATAGTTTGATGTAATTCCTGTGGAAGAGACAAATGCATCAAATTTAAAGAAAAAAAAATATGTGATGCTCTCACCCATCATAACTTCAATATTTACGATAATCAAGGTCAATTTACGATGGCACAAGTAGTATTTGAGACGAATGAAATGAGTTGTAAGTTTTTTTAATCAATTAATGTCATTGCATATTATATTCATTATTTGATAAAGAATATATTTGATATTAGTAGCATCATCAAAAGTTGTTACTTATTTGCCAATTTTTAACTTATTTGACGCTCATAGTTATTTTAGTTTATTCCTCCTAATAGATAAGAACAATTGAAAATTGATCAAAAAAATAAAAAAAATAAAAATGATTATGGTTTTATAAGAATTAATTTTGAATTTGAATTTTCATTTTGATTTTGATTCTGCCTCTGGTTATTTGGATCCCATATACATCATTTTATAAGAACTAATTCTGAGCAAAAACAATTTTAATCATCATTCTCTTTTGGTATTCTGTGATTCACAAATCTTCTTTAATATAACCACTAAATACTACAAGGAAACCAATTATGATTAGAAAAAAGATTCATATAATATTCCGAAAGGAAAAAAAAAGGTGAAATTGTTTTATGAACTTCAAAATTAAAAGCCTTTCATTATTGAAAACAGAAAAGGTTATAAAACAAACAGTGATTTTTAAGCAGTCTTAAGCAAGACTGGGATGCATCTTCGATATGATGTGTACTTAAGTTGAAATTAAGTAGCAACTTGCTTTATAGACTATGAGCAGGCAGGGCTTTAACGGGAAGGAATCGGCCAATATAGGACAGTTAATTAAAACACTAACTTTCTGCTCAGCGTAGACTAACAAAAGATAGTGAATCCTGACTCAGGTTAGAGAAAAAAAAGAGAAAAAATTGCTACGCTGGAAACCGCAGGAAGCAGGAAGGTGGCCTCGAATGGAGGACGCTAATTAAGTGGTGTCCACAGCGGTCCTTAGCAATCCATGCTTCAAAGTCAAACTTTGGATTCTCTCAGAAAATAAACTGAGTCTGGGCACTATGTAAGAATTAATGAGATATAAACATAAAAAAAATAACGCAAAGGAAAGAAAAAAAAAAAAGAAGCCAACTTGTGCCTATATTTCCAAATTATGTATTTTATGGATTCGCACTTTTTTTTTATTTTTGAGATGTTGACTGAATAAACTGTAATTCAAGTATGCCGAAAAAACGGATGGAAAGTAGGCCGTTGCTGCCGAAGCCAGTGCCCTCTACCGCCGGAACGATAATTTTGTCCGGAAGACCTAATATTTTTACCTTCCCTAGTGCTAGAAATGTTTGGAGCAAAATCCCCATTACCAAAAACGAAAAGTTTAAAGTGCATGGTTATTTGTAATGCCACTATGATTATTTATCATCTATGGTTTAAAAATATGAATTATAAGCTTCGATTGTTGAGAAGGGAATAATTAGTTGATGTTTTCTCAAGAAAGATGGAAATAAAAGGAACGAAATTGACTGAATATACTTCTTTCACAGTCTATTCACTATTCATTTCTATTTTTTTATTACACATGATGACGGTTATGTATCGAATGTAAAATTTACTAAAAATAGATTGAATACTTGTAATAAATGAAAATATAATAATAATACATTTGGATAAATAATAAGTGGTGTCACCATCAAATTTTTATTACCAAGTAAGAATCTGGTTGCATTTTGAGCAAGAATTATTCCAAATTAAAAATTATGATCATCTGAGCTCTGATTTCAACATGTTTATAATAAAATTTAGCACCTCAGCAAGATGAACTCATTGATGTTGAAGTGATCCTACCTAAAACCAAATGAGCCTAGATCAGACACTTGAAGTGTTGTTGAATGTTTTGGTGCATCACTTGGAAAGCTAAATGATCTCAAAACTTAATATGGTTATAGTCAAATTGAGTGGTTTGTCGAAAGAAATCTTGTTAGAGCCTAAGATCATTCAATTGTACAATGGAAAAAATATTAAGAATACATTTGCATAAATAATAACTGGTGTCATACTCAAATTGTTATTCCCAGGCATGAATCTCGGTGCATTTTGAGCAGGAAAGATTCCAATATAAATTTGAAGGCCATCAGCGCATAGATTTCAATAAGTATATGATAAATTTTAGCATCACAACAAAATGAACCCATTGATGCCAAAGTGATCCTATGTAAGACCAAATAAGCCTAGATCGAACACTTGACATGCTGTTAAATGTTTTGATGTATCAATTGGGAGGCTAAATGATCTCAAAACTTGTTATGTTAAATGTCAAATTGAGTGGCATTTCGTGAGAAATATTGTTAGCCTAAGATCATTCAATTATACGATCATTAAGGCACTTAAATATTAAAAAATGTTCTATCATCAAGAGATCAAATGGAGGCTGTCCAATGGAGTACTTTGGAAAATTAGTCAAATTTTCCAAAATGCTCAACTCAAATGTTGTAAATATGCCCCCATTCTTTACCTGAAAGGCAACCAAATGAGAAGGTGTGCTGACTATTAACACATAACTCTTAAAGTCTCAACAATCATGCCGAACACTGTCGGCCGAACACTGTCGAACACTGTCGTTCGGTTTTAAACCAACCCTTGGTGCCTACTCTCGGAACTCAACTTGGAACTCAACTTGTGTACTTACAAAAAATGGGGGCATAGATACGCGATGGAGATCCGATGTATCAATCATCGGAACTATGGAAGTTGACATTTCATGCGGAACTCAACTTGTGTACATTGCTCCTAACATCATGATGTCCATTCATGATTTCTACAATCATGTAGAGATCGCGATACTCACGCATGGGTATCAGCATTGGCAGGCAGGAGAATCCAACCTCTTGGTCAAAAGAGCCTTGATATCAAGGCTTACAAACACAAGCTATGCAGGATTCCGGTATAATGTCGCTGGAATAGCTTATTACTTGGCATCCAATGGCGTGTTGGCTTTACCGGGGACAAAGCACACAATAGATCAACTCAACGGCCTTGACTGGCATCTGAGGCCCGAATCAAAAGGGATTCAAGTTCCCAGGTGCCTCTCGATGCGGCAAAGGATAGATGGTACTATACGTCTATCATTTTTTGAATATTCACACATTGCTCCACCAATTCCTCCGGAAGATCTAGACCAAGATCAAACAATGTTCATGGTCTACTCCGACAGCCCAATTTTTTACGAATCTCCTTCTGAAGAAGATGAAGATGAAGATGACCAGTTCTCACTGTTTTTCTACTTTAACAAATATAACAATGGCACTGAGCCATTGGCAAAAGTTGGTGGGAATGACGATGACAATGCAAACCATGTTGAGGTTAATATTGAAAAATCTGATAATAGCATCGTTGATGATGACAACGAAGACTCTTAAGTTAGTATTACAATTGATCCTGGTAACAAACACCCTACCTTGAGGGGACACATTCTGTGTATAGATTATCCCACTCCATCTCTTGCAATGTTAGAACAAGATGAGTATTGTGAAATGCTTGATTACCCCCCACTAAAACCAAAGCCAGTTGCCAAAACTCCACCTACTCAAAACTATACGCCCTTTGACCCAGAAGCTCCCCAAATATTACCAAAACCAGAAATAGCCTATCCTAATATCGAGAGTCAACTTGCTGACCTCGAATATCCTAGGCTCAGAAAAATGGCTGATAAGGCTGATAAAGCCTATGCATCCATTTCATCCTCCCCTACCTCCCGCCAAATGAACCAGTAATAGGTCCAGTCATGTACCAACCAGCCACTTCAGGAAAGCAATATGAACCATCAATTTTATCTTCATTCAACAACCACAGGGCAAAGGCTTCTGACTTCAGGAAAACTTATCAGCAAAATATGTGGAACCTCCCATCAGCTGGAATCACACAAGGAGTCCTATTGGTGCTACCAGACGATTTCTCTTTATATGATGATGTAATATCTAGATGGGAATCAATTACATTAAACTTGGTCAATGAAAAATAATTTTCTGACAACAAGGCCAAGGTTCTGTATATCGAAAATCTTCTTGGGGAAACTGAGAAGAAAATATGGATTCAATGGAGAATGACATATGAGCAGGAATACGAAGCGCTTATTGAAATGGCAGATGACCCGCAGAATATCCTATCCCAAATACGCCGAGTCATCCTCCTTGAAGACCCATACTAGGGATCTACTGATGAACAGAATCAAGCATACTTTGACTTCGAAAGACTGGTGTGCCTTGAGATTAAAAATATGTTCGAGTATATGAATGATTACAGGACCCTGGCTGCAAAATCAGGGCGCATGTACATTGACAGCGAACTATCAGAAAAGCTCTTCAAAAAGATGCCCCCTGTCATTGGAGATGAAATCGAAAAAGCCTTCAAAGAAAAGCATCCTGGAAATACAATCGGGGTTATGCCCAGGATACGATTTACATATCTATATTTATCAGATTTGTGCAAACAAGCGGCTATTCAAAAGGGGATCAAAGATCTGTCAATTTGCAAGGAAATACCCATCCCTGGGTATTACAACAATCATAAACGATATGGTTTAAGAAAGGCTAAGAGCTATAAAGACAAGCCACATGACTCTCACGTCCGTGTGGTAAAGAACAAGAACAAGGCGAAGTCTACAAAATGTAGATGCTACATCTGCGGAGAAGAAGGACATTTTGCCAGAGAATGCAAAAGCAAGACTGGCAATATGGCTCGCGCAGCCATAGTGAACAATCTGGAATTGCCAGAAGATTATGACGTGCTGTCCATGGGATTTGACGAGGATCCTTCAGATGCAATATGCTATATATCAGAAGGCGAAGGAGGCGTCAATACCGTATTACATATACGGTCAGCATTGGAAAATTGTCCAGCTAAGGAGACGGGATATATGCTGAAAAATGAAGACCTAGGATGGAGATATAAAGTAAAAATCCCAGAAGAACAAGAGGTATGTAGCCATCAGTGGGAATTTAACAAACCCATTGTTAAACACCATTTCAGGTGTACATATTGTTCCACCATAACAAACATAATTATGCGAATTCATTGCATCTTATGCAAAATGACGGCATGCCCACTATGTGCTAAATTCAACCTAGCCATAGAAATCAAGAAGGAACCGACTCTACTACAATTCCAGTCAAAAGATTCCTTGATACAGGAGTTGATCAAGTATGTGGATCATCTTGTAGAAAAGAACAGAAGATTAAAGGAGAAGATCCAAGCTGATATAGAAGTCCGCCTCAGCAATGACCTTCAATAATTAGCAATATACGACTGAGGAAGAGCCGTTATTGAAGAAGAGGAAGAAGACCTAACCCAGTTCATCACTGAGGAATGTAATGGGTCAAAAATGATGTGCGAACTTGTAAAGGAACAAGCAAAAAGGAGCCCAAGAAAAATGTTAAATAGATTATGTAATGTTACGGTCACATTTGAAATTTTCGGAGTCGAACGATTCAAGTTAAGCACAATCATTGACACCGGAGCTACAACATGTTGCGCCAAGATTGGCAACATACCACAAACCGCCATTGAAGAATTAAACTATCAGGTGAAGTTCAGTGGAGTTAACTCCACCACAGAGTCAGGAAAGAAGTTAAAAGAAGGAAAAATGTATATAGGGGAACACAGCTTTAGGATCCCCTTAATATTCAGCATGGGGATAGACGTCGTGGATGGCATCCAAATGTTGATCGGATGCAACTTCATCAGAAGCTTACATGGAGGTATGAGAGTAAAAGGGAATACGGTAACCTTCTACAAAGATATCACCCATGTTTCGACAACACTCATGGTGGAAATTGAGGCAAAACAGATCCAAGAACTCGATATGGATTACGGGTTCTTCCTAGAACTACAACCACCAAAGTATGGATGGAATTTCATGGAAAATGCATTCGCATGAAGGTTCCAGCCACTATTAAGTAGGCTAAGGAGCAGAGGATATATCAGTGAAGATCCATTACAGCACTGGTCAAAGAACAGAGTGGTATGCAAAATTGATATCATCAACCCAGATGTCACCATACAAGATAAATCACTAAAGCAGGTGACTCCAGCCATGCAATCACAGTTCGAAAGCCATGTTAACGCACTCCTCAACATGAAGGTCATTCGCCCGAGCACAAGTCGACACAGAACTATGACAATCATAGTTCATTCAGGGGTCACTATTGACCCAAGGACAAAGAAAGAGATTAGAGGAAAAGAAAGAATGGTTTTCAATTATAGATCCTTAAATGACAATAAACACAAGGATCAATACTCACTCTTAGGTATCAATATGTTAATTAAAAAGATTGGGAATAGTAATGTGTACTCCAAGTTCGATTTAAAAAGCTGATTCCACCAAGTGGCGATGCACCCAGATTCAGTCCAGTGGACAGCCTTTACAGTGCCAGTAGGGTTGTATGAATGGCTCGTAATGCCATTCACACTGAAAGACGCCCCTGTAGTGTTTCAACAAAAAATGGATAACTGCTTTAAAGGCTGCATGGATTTTCTTGTGGTCTACATTGACGATATAATAATTTTCAACAGAAATGAAGAAGAGCACAAAACACATCTGGAGAAATTCCTTGGGATTGTAGAAGAGGAAGGATTGGTACTCTCGCCTGCCAAAATGAAGATTGCACTAACAGAAATAAAATTTATCGGTGCAGTTATAAAGCAACATAAGATAAAACTGCAACAGCATATCATTAGAAAGATTGCTGATTTTCCCAATGAAAGATTAAAGGAAAAACAGGGCTTGAGATCATGGCTGGGAATTCTAAACTATGCACGGGGTTATATACCAAATTTGGGAATTTTATTGGGTCCTTTATACCGAAAGAAATCTCTCCATGGAGATAAAAGAATGAAGGAACACGACTGAGCATTAGTCCAGAAAATCAAAGGCCTCGTTCAAAAACTCCCGGATTTGAAAATTCCGCCACCGCATGCCTATATCATCCTAGAAATTGATGGTTGTATGAAATGATGGGGTGGCATATGCAAATGGAAGAACATGAAAAATGATTCAAAATCTTCAGAAAAAGTTTGTGCCTACGCCAGCGGAAAATTCCCATTTATTATATCTACCATAGATGCATAAATTTTTGCATGTATGGAAACTTTAAATTCTCTGAAAATCCATTACTTGGACAAATCGAAAATCAATCTGAGGACCGATTGTCAAGCCATCATCTCCTTTTACCATAAATCAGCCCAAAACAAGCCATCCCGAGTACGATGGCTATCATTCACCGACTTTATCAACTGATTGAGAATCACTGTCCATTTCGAGCACATCGATGGGAAAAATAACATTCTCGTCGATTCATTATCACGACTAACCTTTATTCTTATTGCAGGAGATACTAGGGTCAACTGCATAATCTCAACAGAAGAATGGATCCCGGAAGACGCAATAAAGGAAAGGAGTTATATTCAGAAATTGCTTCAGGAGCTGATTTCCAATGGATAATTAAAATAGACAATGCTGCATTCGAAGAACGATGACAGAGGTTCTGAAATGGCCGCCCTTGTAATTCAAGACAAGTCAAGGACGCTAGCTACATACACTGGGAGCTACTCTGGTCATGTTTTGACCACCCTATCAACCTTGACGCCAGAATAAGATTGCAAGGAGCAGCAAGGACAATTGAAAAAGAGCAAGCTGAAAGAGTCATTGAGGAGCTCAACATCCTCCGAATGATATACGAAACAAAATCTATGTATTACAAGTGTAACACCACAAAAGATAATGTGTACAAAGATCTCGAACCGTATGTCTACCGTAACGAATCCGAACTCAATTCCCTCATACACATGATCATGATGCTAAGCGATAAGGGGCTCAATAATGTTGTCTGAGCAGAAGTAGTGGGCCCATCCTGTCAATCAGAGTCTGTCATCTTGTCATTCAGATTCTGTATTCATAGTCTAAATAAATGTTTGTATTATTGCTCTGTAGGGACCACCCACTTAATATGTGTCAGGAGAAATCCTTTCCACCACATGTTTAGATAAGGAAGAATCTTTTCTTCTCGAAATATCTGCTTTCCGCCCATGGTATTGCAAAACCAATGGGCCAGTCGGTGGTTTCAGGATTGGATTGCTAGTTTTAAACCAACCCTCCCCTCCTATATATATCTGTTTGTATTATGAGTTGTAGACACTGGTTCATAACCTTTGGTTCCTACTCTCAAGTTTGGTATTCTCTGTAAGCAAGTTTTATAAGCAATATTATCTGTTTTTCATCGTCTGTTCTTTGTTATTTTTCCGTCAAAAGTTCTAAGTGACCCCAAAACGGTGATCCATAATCTATTCATATTTGGTATCAAAGCTATGTTGGGCTAAAATCTTTTGCATCTCAGGCGAACTTAGTAAAAATTTCTTAAGAACAGTTGTAATAATCATTATAATCTGTGTAGGATCTTTCTTATGTTTTTGTTCATGAAATTTTGACATCCTGAGTTAAGAAGGTATGAATACTCCTTAACGCCCTTTTCTGTTTATGCATACTTACTTCTGAGTTTATGATTTTTGAGGCCGAACACTGTCGGTTATTAACTTAAAGATCTAAAATGAATATTAATCTAGACGTTGTGTTATATTAATTCAGTTAGTAACCCTGAGTACCACGACGAGTCTCAAAGAATGAGCACTGTGGAATTGTAGGGGTGAAAATGAATAAAAAGAGTAGCATTCAAGAACCTAGGATGGACAGTTATTAACTTAAAGACAAGGTTCGACAGTGTTCGGTTTTAAACCAACCAAACGACAAAAAATGGGGCATATGTACACAAGTTGAGTTCCAAGTTGAGTTCCGAGAGTAGGCACCAAGGGTTGGTTTAAAACTGAACAATAGTGTTCGACAGTGTTCGACTGACAGTGTTCGATATATCAGGTCTATTACACAAAGACCTAACCCAGTTCAGTGTATAACCCAAAACGGAATCAAGTTGAAAAGGAATCAACTTAGAACACAAAACATATTAACAAGAGGAACATAACTGAGTGTACATCTTGTTCTCCTGATTATGTTTCGTTTCTTCATCAAGGGTTGGTTTAAAACCGAACGAAAAAAGTTAAGTTAGGTCTTCTTCCTCTTCACTGTCGAGTCGTCTTCGTCAAAAGTTGAGTTTTGATCATGCCGAACACTGTCGGCCGAACACTGTTGAAACACTGTCGTTCGGTTGGTTTAAAACCCTACAAAAACAAATGAATGTAACCACTGTCGGTTTTTACTTTATATCTAAATCATGCAGTGTCGTTATGCCCAATCAAAGTGTGGTTACACCACCTCTAAATTAATCAGGCATCATCATGTCGGATTATGGTGTCTTCCAGGCGTGGTAACCCACTTTAGGTTGCTTTTACATTGATTTTTCTCATTCAAAAAATGCTCGTATTAAACTCCAGTAGCATGTAGAAAATCAACAAAAAACCTTCAAAAAGTGTAAATCTATGATAAATTAGCAAAAATAATAAGTAAAATGTAAGTTATGAAGCAGGTGATATTACATAAAATTGACCTATGTCCATGCCTCCAAATAATTTGCGTTAATTGCTCTAAGGAATTCTTATAACCTAGCTAGGTTCTAATACAAAAAATAGGTACTCAATTAGGTTTCTAAACTGTTTTGATTCTTTACTGAAGTCAATTAAAAGTGCTTAAATAATATTTCAAGGTCAATTATACTTAAGGAATAATAATTTGATCTTTTTCTTAATTCACTTCATTGAGCCCTTACAAAATCACAGAGCTTCTTAAACTATTTATGTTTAAAGTATCTTCACTAACCTCATATATTATTATAACAATCTAAGTGGAATTAGACACTTTAATATTCCAAAAGTAAATACATTGAAGAGTAGTCGCATGAATCCCAAAAATATAGTACAAAAATTCAACAGGTACGAAGCAAATAAGCATTTTAGCAAAAGAAATATGTAAGAAAGCATCGTAGAATAAACATTTCACCACATATATGGCTCAAAACATGTACAATAAAACATGTCATAGGCAACTAACAGGGACAACCGAATACAAAAGTAAATTTATGCATGCTCCAAAAGATAGGCAACAATGAAATAGCACTTCCAGGATAACAAGTCATGTAAGATAAGTAACGACAACAACATAAGACACACAATGCAAAATACTCAATAATGGAATAATTTCCAAAGCCACCAAAACAAACTCTCACACTACACTCCGCAGACATGAATGGTGTGCACCTAGTCACAGTCGGTCTCCTCCATATCGTCATTCAATAGAACATAAAGCTTGAAGGCTATTATATTTGAAAATATCACATATAAGAAAAATTTATACACCTCTTAAATGCAGTGATGCATGTACCCGTGCTACCGCTAGTGTTGACTTGCATAGGAGCTCTATTTGCTATTACATGATGAACCCCTTATAGAGCCAGTAAAAAAAGGACGTTTTGATGATTTCTTTTTGTGGTGCTAGAAATGTTCATGATAGAATGATGAAGAACTAATCCTACATTTATCATTCTACCCATTTGTCTAGATAAAAAATTTATAACTACTCTATCCCTTGTAATATCGATGAGATAAGTGGTGGAAAGAAGATGGGCCACAATGAAATAGTGCTATGAATGAGAGAAAGGCTTCAAATAAGTCAAGGGTAAGCTTTTAAGAGTCTCTTCCTCATCTCCAAATCTAACCTTCCATTGACTGGCGTTGTCAGTCAATAAAGAAAAAATCTCCAAATAGTCAAGAGAAAAAATGTGTTGAAAATCAAATTAGAGCATGTCAGTAAAACTGAATAGGCTGTTAATTAGGGTTGGGTTAAATGGGAGAAGTTTCCTTCATATAAGACTTGCACGCCATTAGTTGTTTCACATTTTGTAGAATTCAAGGACTATTAAGACAACTTTGGGGGTGATAAGATAACTCAAACTCTTCCACCCACATTTCTTAATTACAACAGCCCCTTTTCAAGCATCTGAAAAATCCACTTCATAATCAATTTTACAAATTTGGTCTAATTGAAACTAGATCTCACTTTTCCCTTCATTTTCTATTCCATGAATCATGAAATAATGATAGGAATAAGGTGAACAAGAAATCGTGGTGTAATAGCAATGAACAAATAGATTATAAAAAAGAGTGTGACGTGATCGGTAAGATGTGCAAGTTCTACAAAAATCTTAAAGTAAAAATAGATTTAAATATGAAACTTACTAATGTCTAAGGAACCTTATTCAATTTAAAAGATGCTGGTGAGAATGATTATTGCAATAAAATGAGTTCAAAGAGATTAGAAATGAATCTTATAAAAATGCTAAGATTTATAAAGAAAAAAAGAAAAACTGGCTTGATCAGATGATAATAAAAAAAGAATTTGAACCTGGATAAGATGTTTTGTTGTATAATACAGGATTGAAATTATTTCTTGGAAAACTTAAATCCAAGTAGTTAAGGTCATTTTTTTATAAAAGTCTACCCATATGGAGTTTTGGATATTGAAGATCCAAATACTAGAATAAAATTTAATTTTAATGGACATAGGTTAAAATCTTATTTCATGGGCACAGACCAACTTTAAAAATGATTTTAATGTTGGGTTACCTAGAGTAAAGGCTGATAACATCTGGCTGATGACGTTAAACCAAGCATTTTGTAGGAGGTAACCTATAACTATCTATGTAATTGTTTTAAATTTATTTATATGTAATATAAGCTCTTTCGATTAAATTCTAGCTCTTTCGATTAAATTCTATGTGCTATGGAGGCTTTCATGTTAAGAAAATACATACAAATATTTTAATTATTGAATTTTATAGAATGTAAGAGAGTTATTTATACATTACACAAAGCGATGCGAAAGAGTGCACTGACACCTAGATATCTAAACTAGTACCTAAGTGCCTATTTTACAGAGCACTAGCTCCAATGTACCTAAATCTGGCACCTAAGTGCCACTTTCTAGAAAACCCGACGCCTAAGCGTGATGCACCAATAATATATTCTTTTTTAGAACTATATTTTATACTCATTTTTGGTGACATTGCGCTTTGAAGGAAGGAATTTTTATGTTTTGTTGTAGGTTGATGATTTTTAGGACTTGAAGCAAAAAGGAGGCAAAAAGGATAGAATTTCGAGTCAAAATGGCGTTTTAGAGGAAAAAATCAGCACTGATGGCTCCAGCAAGGACGCCGATGGTGCCAGCATGAAACAGGAGTCCAGAAAAGCAGGGTGATCCCGGTTGAATATAGTTGTGTAAAATTTATAAAGTTGATTCCGCTTTACAACGGTGCTAAAAACTTGATGTGATATTTTATTAATAATAACGTTAAGCACTTAAGATTGGGATTCTACGCAAGTTTATCAAGTAATATAAGACTTTCTGTTTAAGTCCCAAATATCGATCCCATGAGGAAGATTTAAATTTGAATTGATAAATTTGCTAGGAAATTCACAGAAATCAAACGATATTATTGTAACTAATTTCTAATGTCTAAGGTACTAAAAATACTAAATGATTAACTACTAGCAAAACTTAAATACAGAGTTTAAAATAGTAACTACTAAACTATGTTTATGTGTTGAAGTTTTCTTATAAGGAAAAACATCTTTCCCACTAAAATGAGCTTTTTGGTGAAATGAGATGAGATAAATGGTTTAAATTTGTATTGTGTCAAATAGGAGCAATTTTAGTTCTCTACCCTGATTCACTATTATAGAAAACCATTGGCTAATCTTAGGTTTAGTCCCTAAATCTTGGCTAGGCAAGGAGGATACTGGCTCTCACTGCAGAGCTCCCACTTCCCTTTCCAGATTAGGTTTAGTCCCTAAATACATGGCTAGGCTAGGAGGATATTGGCTCTCACTCCAAAGCTCCCACTTCCCTTCCCATGAAGGCTAACTCTCGCTTTAGTTCTTAAATACTAAGATTGAATTGAGAATTTTTCGTCTGTCACCCTAAAAAATATCCAATTCTACACCCAACAAAGTATATTTCCCTATTTATTTACTTTATTCCATGAATGAAATACTCCTTATTGAACTCAAATGTGACTCTCACTCTGTTGTAGAACTCATACTCCATTTCTCGGATCATATTTTTCACAACATATTTTAACAGTTCAATTAGCCAGACCAAAAAAGCAAATTAAGAGCGGAGTTGCAAACCATAATAATTTATTTTTAATTTTAACATTAACACGTCCAAATTATGTCTTCATTTCACCATATCTCAGAGCAGGAAAAAAGATAAAGGAAACTACTCAAACTTCATGAGAAAGATACAAAAAAATATGAATTTCATATATAAAAGAAAGTTCATACAATAATAATAAAGAAACAACACATATCTGAAACTCTTTCTCAAAACAAATCCCTTATAGCCTCTCTTAGGAAATGTAGAAAGAAGAAATCTTTCACTTCTCTTCCTCTCCATCACTTCTTAGATAATAATTCACATTTAAACTCACCACAAAAACACAAAACTATCAAGAAAATAACTAACTAGTGGTGTGGAATGGTGTGGAGTGTAAGCTTGTGAAGAGGAAAACCTAGTGAGTGGAAGAACACGAAATGGTGTGAAGGGGGGGCGCTTTTGTCAAATTTTGACCCTAAATAGGGCATAGGGTCGGTTCTCCAATAGGTGCATTCGAAAACTCTTCAAAAAGCGTCCAAATTTGTTGAATCTTCTAGAAACAGGGTATGCACCAATACTGGCGTCTTCGACACCAATTTAATTAATCCACCTTCTCTGTCAAACAACACCATCGGTGCCCAGTGTGGCGTCATCGGTGCTGAACAATTTTTTAAATTCTCCATTTTGACTCCAAATTTCATCCTTTTGCTTCCTTTTTTCTCTAAGTACTAAAAAATCAACAACCTGCAATAAGACATAAAAAACACCTTCCATTAAAATGAAATATCACCAAAAATAAGTACAAAATATGCGTCTAAAAATGCATATATTTTTGGGTATCAAAATCTCTCAAACTTAAATGTTACTTGTTCTCAAGTAACTCCATTATTACATAAAAATATGACTCATGGTAAAAATTTAACTTCTACATTTCCATATCTTAGTCCACTAAATACAATATCATAACTTAAGAAAAATTTAAAATAACTCCAGTTAATACTAAATGTATAAGAATATTTAGCAGTCAATTCTAATAGTTTTGATTCTCTATTCTTTTCAAGGAATATTGCAAATTATTCATATTAAAGCCACTTAGAGTATTCATATGAAAAAGAACTTTATAAAACGTTAATAATAAATATGCTAATACTGAAATACAAGTTTAGAAAATGTAGCCAAGCCTTCTTCTTTAGGTTGATTCAAGTGAAGCCAATTTTTAGTTAGACATCTTCCGAAGCTTCTCCTCACATCTTTCTTCTTTTCTTTTTTTTCTCTTTTCTTTTTCTTTTTGTGATCATTTTCAATCCTTTTATTTTTATTTCTTTATCTCCTTTTTTTATGTAAGGATTACTATATTTGGATAGTCTTTAATGATTTTAAACTTTACTATGCTCTTCTTAAAGCTAAAATCTTTTTCATATTCCTTCACTTTATAAATTTTTATTAGTTTTAAAGTTTTTTCGTAAAGTTTTAATCTTTTCTTATTACATGAATCTCTAAGAATTTTAATACTTCAAAAATACAAATTCTTTTACTTAAAATGGAAAAACATAGTCTTATTACATCATACCAAATATCTTAATATCTAGAATTAACCTTTATTATTTAAAAATTTTTACTTAAGTTTACTATATATTTAGAAACACAAATATAGTTATCTAAATTTACCCCTCTAATACCAAAAGCCATGTTAAATTTTGAAGTATTTTGAAAATATAACTAATTGAGGACAAATAAAATTAAGTTTCTTTTCTTTTCAAAAGAAAATTTTCTTCCCCCCTAAACTTAAATTTTTAAAAGATTTTAAATGAAAAAATGAAAAATAAAAGGTGAAGGAAAACATTTAATAGAAAAGGAAAAGTCATACTTGTTCAAGGTTTTGATTTGAAATTTAACTCTTAAATATTAAAGGTGTTAATATGAAAAGCTACAAGACTTAAAACATTAAATATCACATAATACATATAGAAATTTTCTGAGAAAGAGTTAACTACAAATACATCCAATAAAGTACTAAGACTAATAACTTCCAGCAAGTTTCACAAATCTACAGCTCACAATACATCATACAATTAAAATAAAGCGTCACAATCCACAAACAAATAGTCTTAACAATAAAGTACAACTAAACATAAAAATAAACAAAACCCTAACACACAAATCACCAATCATTGTCTTCTTCTTCTTCTTCTTCCACATCTAAATTCTGCTGTTGATATGGAGTAAAAATAGGGTGAGTAGGAAACTGAATTGAGTGATCACCCCTCATATATTTGACCATTTCATCATCATAAGCAGCATCATATTCAAATTTCGGTCTTATCAAATCATTAATGTGAGAATTTCTGGCCTCCTTATTTTCCATTCTATTATCCATTCTCAAGATATCTCCCTGTAGGATCATCATCTGCTCCATAAGTTCCTAGATAGTAGGGGTACTAGAAGTACTTGAACAAAAGGAATATCCCTGGTCCTACTTCCAGATCTTCATCCAACATGAGATTCATAAGTATTTTTATTTGCAAGCCCAATAGGTTTTAGAGATTCAATCCTCTCCTCATTTGCTCTATAATCAATCTGTTCACATAGTGTGAAGATCAGTGCAGGGTGCGCTAAACCACCAGTGGTCTCTACTAAAGCAATAGATCAAGTGTTATTATATAAAATAGAGCCTACATTTATCCTCATCAACTGTTGGATACATAAGTTCAAGATGGCTCTATCCTTTGTTACCTCACTATGATGATTTTGTTGGTATCATTCTTCTAGAAATAAAATAGTGTCAGGCCTTAGATACTACATTTAATATAGAAAGAAGAAAGTTTAACTTAACTTCATTCTTAACCTTCCATGTTCTCCTTCCATCCGTAAGAAAAGAAATAACCTCATCCAAGGCCTCATTTGTAGCAGAAAATAATTTGTATTGGCAGCTATACACATATTCTAACTAATAAAATTAATTAATCTTCAGTAGAGTAAACTCTACAATTTTTCCATGAACAAGCACATAATCTTCAGAAGTCTCATTGAAATTTGCATAGAACTCCATCACTACACCAATAATCGCTTCGGCAGTAAAGTAGCAAAAATTCTCCCACTTCCGAGCATTGATTAATCTCTCAACTTCTCTTCCCTGGTTTTTAAATCCTCGATCCAGAATCACTTTTTTAGTTATAAGTAGACTATTGAAGCAAATGCTGGCCTTGTAGTTGAAAGACCTTTGATCATTAAATCTATCTTTCTCTTTCCTTTGCTCATTCTGAAAATAAATTCCCACATGGTAAATATAACAATGTGGAATGTTTTAAACTTAAATTTACTAAATAAGAGTTCTTCACCAAAGGATTTTCTCAAAATCTTCCAAAAAAATCTCAAAACTTTGTATCTCGCCAATGTAAGATAAATCCTTGGTGAAAATAAAGAATTTTGAGTTCAAAGTGTAGCTCTTACCTAAAGAAGATGAAATCCAAACTTCGTTTGCCTTAAAATCACCTCTAATCCGAGCAATAGCAAGCCCTAAGTGCACAAACGGAGGTTGATGGTGACTCAAAGGTTAAAAATGGCATTTTACTATGCAAATCACAAATTTTAAGGGTGTTTGGGTCGGTTCGGGCAGAGGACGCTGTCGGCGCCCATGCCGGCGTCGTCGGAGCCAATGGCCAAAAAATTCATATTTATATCTATATTTTCAAATTTCAATTTCTCTCAATTTACTCCAAAGTTTAATTAGTCTTTTTGAACACTAATTTTCATCTTAAAATAATTCACAAACAAACTTTTTCAAATACAACACCAAACTAACTTTTATATATGAAAATCACTTTTAACAATTACATTTTTCTAATCACACTTCCACATCCTTAAAACAAACTAAATTCTAATTCAGCATTGAAATAAAGCCTCAACACTAGAATGCTGACACAAAACTATACACAATTAAAGTCTATATAAAGTTCTAAAGCAAAGTAAAGTAAATCAAATCCACACAATTACATTAAAAACATAAGTAATTTAAACTAGTAAAAAGTCCAACTTCTTTAATTATTTCGCCTCATCTTAAGTACTTTCTCCTCCTCTAATATCTCCCACAGATTGGCAATGAACATATAAATTGAAGAAGGGTTGGTACGGGAATTGATCGGTCAAATTTTCATCGATCCATCCATTTTTCTTGAACATATGTGCCAATCTTGCTTCAAATGTTCCACTATGATCGAAGTTCTTTTTCATCGTTCAGTCTAGGTGATAAAAAGGTAGTAGATATTTTCTATTACTTTCGTAATACTCTGAAGTTCTCTTTCTATCTTCTTCATTCTCTTTTCCAAAGATATTGAACTTCCAACTGCTGGTGGCATCAATGGTGTTGAAGTATGTGATGAATGATCCATGATATTATCTAATGCTTCATTTACATTCCCTATATAATTGCCATCAATAGGAATCATGGGCTCCCAAGGTAATAAAACTTTTTCTCAACTTTCATATGGAACTTAAGATTGACTACAAAGTAGGAAAATTGTAGAAGGATGCCCAAGTCCATATATTGACCCAATCATAATAATACCCATAACATATTTGAAAGTAATCGACCCCACATTAATGGGGTTTTCCATTTGAATGCAATAGTTTAAAATGACACTTTCATTTGTAACTCTACTAATCTTCATGGTAGGGAGTAGTTTTGTAGATATGAAGAAATGTCATTATTTTGAAGTTAGATTAAGTAGTGAGGCAGAGAAATTAACGTATCCCTCATCTCTAATTTCCCAATTTTCACGTTCATCCGTCAGAAAATTATGTACATCTTGCATCATATCTTTCATCGAAATAAAATTTATGTAATGACAGATAAAAACATTTTCTATCATATACAAATCATTAATCTGAGCTGGAGTAAATGGTACAACCTTACCTCGAACGAAGATGACTCCTTGGGTAATTTCCATGTAAGTTAGCATAAAACTCCCCGACTACTGGCACTACAACTGTAGTGGTAGTGTAGCACAAAACTTCCCAACGCCTCTGCACAATGATTTTCTCAATCTGTGAACTTGGATTACTCAATCCATGATTGATAAAGCCTCTCTCCTTGATAAGTCTCTTCTTCGTGATGACATTCTCGTATAATCTCAGTGGGTCAAAATTGATAAACTTTCTTTTATTGAAAACTCCATACCTTAAAGTATTTCTGGAATTGGAAACCATGGAATTCAAAATTAGGAAGCTTCTGGACGTCCAAAGCAATTTTTAGGACTTTAAAAACACCTCTCAGTGGTTATTGAGGAGCAAAATCCCGCCAAAGTCCACCAAATTTGCTCTGTACGTGCGAAACTACTCGAGACGCCGTCGACGCTCCCGATGGCAGTGTCGAGGCCATGGTTCATTAGGCGGGCGCTGTCGGCGGTAGAGACCAAATTTGCGTCTTTAATTTTTTTGTTTAATTTGATTCCATATTTTCCTCCAATACCAATATTTTTCTTAATTTATGATATATAAAATTTTGTAGGACTTAAAAATATGATTATTTCCTAATACATAAACACTTATTAAACAAAACAGTAATATATATATATATATATATATATATATATATATATATATATATATATATATATATATATATATATATATATATATATATATATATATATATATATATATATATATATATATATATATAT
>JXCR01138111.1:181792-207372 GCA_002079205.1 Phalaenopsis hybrid cultivar
TCTCAATCTTGTATTATATAATAAAACTTCTTGTCCAGGTTCAAACTTCTTCTTAATAATCTTTTGATCATGCCATATTTTCATCTTCTCTTTATAGATTTTTGCATCATCATATGCTTCATTTCTAATCTCCTCAAGTTCATTGAGTTACAATAATCTTTTCTCACCAGCATCTCTTTAAAATAAAATTAAATTCCTTTAAAGCCCAAAATGTTTTATGCTCCAATTCTACTAGTAAGTGGCATATTTTTTAAAAAATAAGTCTATATAGGGACATTCCTATAAGAGTTTTTTAAGTAGTTCTGTATGCCCATAATGTAGTATCTAATCTAGCAGACCAATCCAATTTATAAGGATTTACAGCTTTTTCTAAAATTCATTTTATTCCACTATTTGATATTTTTGCTAGATCGCTAGTCTGAGAATGATAAGCAGTAGAGAATATATGTATAATATTATATTTTTTAATTAATTTTTCGATCTTATTCCTAAAATTAGATCATCCATGAGTAATAATTACTCTCTGCATTTCATATCTTGTAAAACTATTTTTATTTAAAAATTTAGAAACACTTCAAGCATCACATTTATGTACAACAGCATCTTCAATCCATTTAGATATATAATCAATAACAAGTAATATATATAAGTTTCCAAATGAAAGCATGAATGGTCACATAAAATCTAATGCCACACATAAAAAATTTCAACTTCCAACGTGTAATTTAGAGGCATTTCATTTCTTTTAGATATATTTCCTACTTGCTGACATTAATCGCATATTTTAATATATTCATTAACATCTCTAAAACGAGTAGGCTAATAATATCTAGCATACAAAATTTTATATGTAGTTCTATTTGTTCCAAAATGTCCTCCAAATTTAGAATTATGACATATTTTAATTATTTATTGAGTTTCTTCATAAGCAAACACCTTCTAATAAGTACATCTTTACTTTATTTATATAAAAATGGGTCATCCCAAAAATAGAATTTTGAATCATATATAAATTTTTTTAATTGTTGATTCTTAATATCTTGTGGTAGAATATCCCTTACAATATTATTACTATATCGGCATACCACGGTATATTCATTTCATCAATACTATATAATTGTTCATCAAGGAAATTTTTTAAAATTTCATTTAAAAAATTAGTTAATATTTCTTTTTATAGACTAGACAAATGATGAGCCATTTGATTATCATTTCAATTTCTATCAAGTCCAATAAAATCAAACACTTGTAATAGAAGTATCCATCTAATTAATCCTGGTTTAACATCCTTCTTCTGCATCAAATATTTAATAGCAGAATGATCTGTATGCATCATACATTTAGTTTCATTAAATAAGGTCTAAATTTATCAAAAGGATAAACAATAGCTAATAACTCTCTTTCAGTAGTAGTGTAGTTAATTTGAGCATTATTTAGAGTTTTACTAGCATAATATATTACTTTAAAAATTTTGTTGTGCCTTTGTCCCAAAACAGCTCCTATAACATAATCACTAGCATCACACATTATTTCAAATGGTTTCTCCCAATCAGGTGGAACTATTATAGGTGCAGTGATTAATTTTTCTTTGAATAATTTAAATGCTTTAATGCATTTCTCATTAAAATCAAATTTTGTAACTTTTTCTAAAAGTTGGCATAATGACTTAGTTATTTTTAATAAATTTTTTATGTAATGCCTCTAGAAACCAGCATGTCTTCGAAAACTTCTTACTCTTTGACCATAGTCAGTTGTGGTAATTTTTCAATTACTTGAACTTTTGCAGGATCTACTTCTATGCTATTTTCAAAAATTTTATGCTCAAGTATAATTCCTCCTGCAATCATAAATTGACAGTTTTCCCAATTTAGTACTAGGTTGATTATTTCACATAATTCCAGAACTTTTTCTAAATAATTTTAGCATAATTCAAATGAAGTCCCAAACACAGAGAAATCATCCATAAATACTTCCATTTCATGTTCAATCAAATTACTAAAAATTGACATCATACAACTTTGAAATGTCGCAGATGCATTGCATAGTCCAAAAGGTATTCTACGAAAAGCAAATGTTCCAGAAGTGCTTGTAAATGTTGTATTTTCTTGATCCTCAGGAGCAATTGGAATTTGATGATAAGTGACATATCTATCTAAAAACAGTAATATTTGTTTCTAGCCAATCAATCCAACATTTGATCTAGAAAGGGTAAAGAAAAGTGATCTTTCCTAGTGGCCTTATTTAATTTTCTATAATCTATACAAATTCTCCAACTTGTAACTTCTCATATTGCAATTAATTCATTTTTCTCATTTACTTCAACGGTCACTCCTTTTTTTGGAATGCAATGAATTGGGCTTACCTAAGCACTGTCCGAAATAAGAAATATAATTCTAGCATCTAACCTTTTTAAAATTTCTTTTTTTAACAACTTCTTTCATTATTGGGTTTAATCTCCTTTGAGGATCAGCTTTAGGTTTGTATTTATCATTCAATAGAATTTTATGCATACAAATTGAAGGTCTAATTCTTTTAATATCTATTAAAGTCCATCTAAAAGCCTTTTTATAACTTTTTAACATTTCTATTAATTGTTGTTCTTGAATTTTAGTTAAATTAGAAGGTATAATAACAAGCAATGTAGATGAATCTTCTAAAAATACATATTTTAAATGAGCATGTATCACTTTTAGTTAAAGTTCAGGTGGTTTAATACTTGAAGGAATAAGATTTTTATCATCATTTTCCAACAAATCTAAAGTTTCAAATTTATCATGAATATAATCTAAATTTTTTTTATTTCATCGTCATTCTCACTAAATTCTTCTTGCCTAAATTTTTCTTCAAACTCTTTTTTACATTGCTCATTACTTAGATAATCAGTAACTTCCATCCTAAAACATTCATTGTCTTTTTCTATTACAGGGTATTTCATAGCTTTTGCAATATTAAATATTACTTCTTGATTATTAATTCGCATTATTAATTCTCTTTTTTGCACATCTATCACAGCTCTCCCTTGCAGGAAATGGTCTCCCCAAAATAATAAGATTCTCTTTATCCTCCTCCATATCTAATACTATAAAGTTTACAGGAAAAATAAATTTGTTCACTTTTAATAATACATCTTTTATAACTCCTTTAGGATAAGGGATTGATCGATCAACTAACTGAAGAGTTACAATACTAGAGGAAATCTCTCCTAAATCTAAACGTCTAAAAATTGATAGAGGCATAAGATTGATACTCGCTCCTAAATCACATAAGGCTTTTCCATAAAACGTTACATCAATTGTATAAGGTATAGTAAAACTACCAGGATCTTTAAAATTTTTAGGAAGCTTTTTCTGGATAATAGCGCTACACTCTTCACCGAGTGCAACAATCTTTTGATCTCCAAACTTCCTTTTCTAGTTTAACATATCTTTCAAAAATTTCACATAACTTGGCATTTGTTCCAAAGCCTCAATGAAAGGAATGTTTATCATTAACTTTTTGAGGATTTCTAAAAATTTTGTAAATTGTTTGTCTTTATTCTTTTGCTTTAATCTTCGAGGAAATTGAGGTAATAATTTTTCTAAAGGAACTTGTGTTTGTTCATTTTCATTATGGTCACTTTCAATCTCTTCCTTCTCCTCATCAACTTCAGCTTCTCTTCGCATTCTTGTTTCAATTTCTCTTCCACTTTGTAATTGAATTGCTTTAATTTGCTCCTTATTTTGATCTTTAAGATTAACTTCCAGAGTACTCGAAGGATTGCCTAAAGGTCTATTACTAAGTTTAGTAGCAATATGTCCTAATTGATTTTCAATATTTCTTATAGCAGCTCCTTGATTTTGTATTTAATTTTTCATGTTCAACATTACCTCTTCCATCGTTAACTTCTCTTCCTTATCTTGTGGGTTAGGGTTAGAGCTATATCCAGGAGGATAACAAGGTTGATAATTAGGATTTCCTTGGTTATTTAAATTTCCTTAGGGGTTTCTTGATTTGTTATAATTATTCCAACTAAAATCAGGGTGATTTTTCCATTCAAGGTTGAAATAGTTAGAATATAGATTGTTGTTTTTGTTATTAATAACATTTAAAGTTTCATAAGATGATTGAGTATCAATTATATGTCCTAGCAAATTTTCTTCTAATACTGGTGATATTTGAGAATAGTTCACTCTAATTTGATCAATCTTTTTTAATATATTATCAATTTGAGATGCTAAAATAGACATTGCGTCAGATTCATGAATACTAGCTACTCTTTTAGGATTCACCCATTCAGAGGGCCATCGAAAATTTTTAGTATCCACTTCTTTTATTAAAGAGTATGCTTCATCAAAAGTTTTTGGCATTAAAGATCCTCTTGCAGCAACATCTATAATAAATATAAGTGATCCTATTAATCCATTGTAAAAAGTTTGAGTTATTAACCAATATGGTAAAGCATGGTGTGGACATTTTCTAAGGAGATCCTTAAATCTTTCCCAGACTTCATATATTGATTCCCCTTCAAGCAGATATTGTTTCTAAGCTTAGCGGGGTTCGGGAGAGGAAAATATTTAGCCAAGAATTTTTTTGATAGTTCTCCCCAAGTTCTAATAAATCCAAGTGCTAATGAATTTAACCAAGCTTTAGCTTTATCACTTAATGAAAAAGGAAAAAGTCTAAGCCTGACGACATCATTAGACACTCCGTCTTTTTTAAAAGTAGCACATATATCAAGAAAACTAGCAAGATGTAAGTTAGGATCTTCAGTAGGTGTTCCTCCAAACTAATTATTTTGCAGCATTTGGATAGTAGCAGGTTTAAACTCAAATGAATTAACAACAACATTAGGATTTTGAATAGTTAAGTGAAGTTCATCTGTTGTTGGATTAGCATAATCTTTTAAAGGTCTTTGTTGATTTTTGTTTATTTGATTATCTAAGTTATTATCCATTTCTTTCAAATTTTTAATTTCTTTTTGTTATTTTTGAATTTTTCTAATTGTACATTCTAATTCTGAATCGTAAGGTACTAAACCTTCAGATCCAATATTTCACACAAACAAATATAATAAGAAAAGAAAAATTTCTTAAAAATACTCTTAAACATATAGTTATATAATTATTATTAATTTTTTTTATTTTTGATTATATATATATATATATATATATTTTGAATTTTTTATATTTCATCTCTAAATTTCCTAATTTACAAATTCTATTTAATTTACCGTTACCTTTCCCGGCAATGGCGCCAAAAACTTGATCCCAGATGAATATAGTTGTGTAAAATTTATAAAGTTGACTCCGCTTTATAACGGTGCCAAAAAATTGATGTGATATTTTATTAATAATAATGTTAAGCACTTAAGATTGGGATTCTATTCAAGTATACGTATCGTTATCAATTAATATAAGACTTTCTATTTAAGTCCATGTCGACACTATTTTTTGTTGGAGGAGTTATCCGTTTGATGCTGTCTGTCACCGAAATCGAAATCTCATCCCCGGCTTTGCAAGGACAATTTAATTTACAAATACATATATATAGTTTTAGAAAAATATGAAATCAAACTGATCCCACATTTTTTCCAGTTTAAATGAAAGAGCACTATACCTCAAATCTTGTATCTATCCCGAAGGATAAAGATCTGACTTGAGGATGAGACTTGATCAAATAAACTAAGAAATATATGACATTCATTTGGTCTTAAAAACCATTTTATTTGCAGACAATTTCCTCTATTTAATATGAAGAATTAAATAGGGTTTATTTTAAGCTGGGTCCGGGTAAGCTTCTTATAAGGGCAAGCCCCTATAGTTAATTACATCTTAGATAACCGAAGTCACCTAAGAAAACTCTTAATTAAAAATCAGGGAATATTATCTTCAAAGAGGTCAAAAGGATAGGACTTTTCAATGAAATTAGACAAAGAGGTGTGTAATGAGAATGACTCAAATTTGGAACGTTTTGTTATACAGTCCAAAGGAGGAAGAACTAGGGGATGTCATAGATTTGGAAGAGAACCTTAGTGACTTTTCAGTCTATCATATTGTTTGGCTTTTGTTTTTGCAAAAAAATTATTTAAATGTTTCATCCTGCCAATTTTATTTTTTAGGGCTTACATTTGTGTGAAATGATCACACATATATCCTACAATATGTGATGATTTAGGTCGTGACAAACGACAACATTAGAATCCTAAGACGAGTTAAGGCTTATATTGTATAGTAGAGCTATACAAAAGCCTAAAGATGAATTGATGATTTATGTCGCACTAGACAGACAATCTCGAAGTCCTATGGCTTGGTTGTTTAATTGTAAGGAAGGAAATTGGTTTAGCTAATGTAGACATGTTTTGTTGTTGAAGATGACCTTGTTGCCCACCATGCTAGCTCTAAGCTCCTTATCGTGACCAGTTTAAGTTTTCTAGTGTGTCAAGTTATGATGTCAAATTAGATGTCCCTATGGTTGTAGTTCTTTAAATCTTATGGGGCATATTAAAGTTGATTAGAGTGACACCAGATAGGATCCTACGGTTCTCTCGTTTCGGTACCACTATTTTCTTTTAGATTTACTTAGTCCAAATGAATTTACTAAACTCAACTTAATGAGTTCTATACTTTCATTTAGACTGTGAGAAGCCTCGTTAGCAATCGTAGGTTACCTCCTCTAAGGAATTCCCGATCATCCGATAGAGACATCTTAATTTAGTTGCAATTGTTGTTTTGTGTGATGTTTGTGATTAAATTTTGAATTGTTTTATATTTTGAATGTTGTGGCGGTGAATTTTATCTTGGTTGATTTTAGTTTTTGTTTTGGTTGACGACTATCCTAGAAGTTTTGATTTTCATGTTGGGTGACATCATTCTTTAACAAGCAAGTTTGTGTTTTTTGTTCATACATTCAAGTGAGTAAGTACATTAACGTACTGAAATGTAAAGTACGGAAACTAGAAATGAAGGTAAAATAAAAGCGTGCCTGTATTGTCTTCCCGTCATCTTCAACTGAAAATCAAAATGCATGTGAGAGCATTTATATATTAAAAGCATTTTATGTAAAGTGGGGAAGATAACCTTTTTGTGGTCTACCAAATCCTAAATCATATCTTGGTGAGCCCTACTAATTCATTTGAGGTTGATTTCATTAAGAAAAACATACTAAGTTTAGTAGACCTCTGAGGGTATCCAAAAGGTCGGGAGAAAGAAGCAGGTCCATGCTTCCCTCTCACCACCTGATGAAAAATCTCAAGCTCATTTAAAATTATTATGTTGCTTAATAATTCATCCTGTAAATACCTCTAGTGTTGAGTGAATATCGATGTTTCAATTATCTCTAAGAGTAGGGTAACTATCATTTGTCATTTAATTCGAGAATTATGTGGGTGTAGTTTATCCTTAAATGGGCAAATTAATGTTATTAATACACTTAGACAATTTTAGTTTTAACTTGGGCTTGTAGTGTTTTAAAGGTGTTCAATTTCTAGTTACATTCGCTTTTCTAATCCTCCTTTACCAAAATTTGATTTAGCTTAGGTCACTACTATGTCCTTAGGTCCTTGGTGGACACATTAGTAATTTTTGAAAGAAATTGAATTTTGAGTGCTAATAATTCATTATCAAAACATTTGAATGTCATTTGAACACCAAATATGGGTAATAAATTAGTGAGTTATTAACATCCAAAATCATACTCCTAAGTCTAATATCATTTAATTTAATAGACCTCCAAATCTTAATGATATAAAAAATTTAGGAAATTGCAAATTTATCCTTTAATTAAGAAAAGTGAGAATGGTTTCTACCAATTAATCTCTTATGTTTCAATCATCTAATCATGTTAATTGAGATCAAAGTTTGCCCATCTTACCCTCTTTAATTAAGCCTAAATGTTAATTAGGGCTAGATTTTCAAAATTGCACTTTTACCTCTAAGGCTGTATCACTTCATAATTCATCAAATTTTATTCAAATAAATTTGGTAATTTTATACTACCTCAGTCATGAGTCAATTAAGGCATCAGAGGTGAAAATGTTATTTTTCAAAATTTAATTTAATTTACATGACTATTTTACATGCAAAAATATTATTTTTCAAATAAAATTCAATAACTTAACCAAGGCAAAGCCTAATCACTTCAAATTTTTACTAGAGGTAGACCTAAATGAGAGAACCAATTGGACAAAATTTCACGAATTTTTGAGTTTTATTTGAATTATTTGAATTATTTTTGTAAGAAATTATGAAGAATCCATTTTTAACCTTTGAAAATTATTCTTAAGGTTTAAAACTCAATGTCTTCACTTAGAAAATTAGAAAAAAATATTCCAATCACTCTTAAGTGCTTAAAAAATAATTCAAAACATTTCCATGAATTTTATTAATTTTATGATTTTTATCAATTTTTATTATTTAAATATTCAAATTATGCTTAAAAAATGAAAATTTTTTTTAATTGCAATTTTATTTTTAGAAAATTCTTTTGATCAAGAGAACTCTCAAAACCAATTTTATATTTTTTTAAGTTATATTTTGATTGTTAAAAGTCATTTTAGTGTCAAAAATGCTATTTAACTTAGAATATTTTGATTGAAAAAAATATTCCAAATGCCTTGAGGGTAGGAATGTAGTGCAGAAAGTTTATGGTGTTGATTTCATAAATGCGTGTCATGCAAAAAGATTGGCATTGGTGAGGAAGATGTGTAAAATTTTATAAGGTTTTATGCAGAATGTGGAATTCCGCAAGGATATGAAGAGAATTAGTGCAGACAAGGATAGTCGTGCTGCGCGAGCAAAGTGTAAGAGACCTCGAAATTAAGTGAATCAACTCAACAGATTTACTTTCTTTTCTTATTATTTTCATCACATTTAATTACCCAAGTACGTTTTGAAAATTTAATTTTAGTTGGTTGATGATTTTTTCAAAAGAGAGTCTTTTTTATATTATTGAATTTTATTATCATCAAAAAAATTTTTGGTTATTTTGTTCTTTGTTCATTGTAGTCTAAACCAAAGTATGGCTCTGTGGTGTTTATCCATTGCACAAAAAGGGCAACTGAACAAACAGACAAAATCGTGAAAGAGATTTCATTAATCTGCTCATATAAGTGTTACAGATTATGTGCACACCAATGCCTCAAAAAGTACAATTATGCTCACTACATCAAAGTACATCCAAAAATATTCTATGCTAAGTACATATCATAGGCTGAGCATGTCTAATATATATTATATCTGCTGTGATGATATGCAGTAAAAAGGAATCCTCTAAGTGTTTGTCTCTGGCGGAGCAAGCTCCTGATCGAGCATACCTACTAAGCCATGCTAAGGACAAGAGTTCTTTTTGCATGTGCTTAGAGGTGTAACTCTCTCATAGCTCGCAAGGCAGTAGTTCTTCCAGCTCCAGGTTTGATCAGAATCCATATGAAATTTTGTTATCATCCATCCTTCAAAAGATCACGGACACCCTACAGTGTCGCACCCCTAGAATGCATTGTTTGGCGTATTTGCTCCGTTTCCTTTAAAAACCAACACTGAACCCACTGGTAATGGAACCTCCACAACTCATCTGAACTCACCAGGGCCAATTATATCAATTTTTTTTCCAAACAGAATGTTGCTCTTGCTCATGAAAGAGACTTTGCATAAAGGTCTCAAAAAATCATGATGTCAATGTGCGGGGGTATGCAGTCGCCTTCATCATATATGTTGATAATACAACTATTGATAATACAGTCGGCTGGCAGTATGCTCCATGAGACTATTCTCTTAATCATCAACTTTATCATGGGGGGTAGCAGATCCACTTAATCGTGTCTTAGAATCCTAAGAGGATTTCCTTGTCTATCGTTAGTAAAGTTGTAACATCAGCCACACTGTATGGTGATCCTACTCTTTCCACGCATCCATTTCGTGGCTTAGATAAGTTCTTTCCATCAGGAGGTCTGCTCGACCTCTGTTTGTTAAATCAAAGATGCAGTCAAGAATACTTCTTTCATCACTTTTGGAGAAGACCCTGGTATTTAGCTCCAATCCTTCTAGTATAATAATGAACCTCCTTTGAACTTCTTCATAGAATTCAAAATCCCTTTTGTTTACTTTACTCATTTTATAGTATTCTATCGTACTGATGATTGGCGGCTGTCGAGGATGTTCCCTTATTTCAATGTCGACAGGAATCCAGGCTGGTGTTGTCTCTGTCTGCAGCAAAATGTATGATTCTGTGTCCGACGGGATATATGGTTTTGCATTCATCAGGAAATATGTGGTCTGAAATACATCAATAGAGGATACATACTCCTCTAAATTACTATAGCATTCAAGGTGGAGGACAATGCAGTCTGAACACTCCACAAATGCTCCTGTAGCTGATGTACGTTAAAATATCTCGGTGTTGCATGTCAGGCAACCCGTACAAAAAATACCTGAAAAGGGTAGTATCTCAGGATCTGTAACAAATTCAAACTCATCATCTATAGCAGGCAAACTGGAAGACGTCTCTCTTATTCCTAGATGATATATGTTCCCCTCAGGAGTAGGGGTGAACAAATTTTACGCCTCCTTCTGGCTTCTTCTCTCTTCACGTAAGAAGGCCCGATGCTTTCGGTGGTTAGCGTTCCTGCACTGAGTTCTCCGTAGCGGTGCATGTAGTAGTCTTTTATCATTGACAATGACTAGGCCCCCAATTGGTGTAGCTATCATAGACGGTAGGCAACTAGTCCCCTCCATCGGGTCTTGTTGTACTATCACATTTTTCCCCTTCAATGAAGAACTATTTTTGGTGTCAAACCTTAGAACAATGGTAGCCCTTTCTGTTCCTGAAGACTAACCATATCCATTAGAGGACCCTCATAGTCCATGTCAACTTGACTGAAGTTCATGTTGATGTCTATGGTACCGCCCTGCGGCGCCCTTTCCTCATTGAGTGCGAGATTCCAGCCATCTTTAAAAGCAAAGATCAGCCTCTGGCCTGACATTTCTCTGCAGAGGACAAGAAAAATATCAATGAGCTGAAACTTAGCGTGAACAAGAACAAAAAAAATTATTTATTAAAGAAAATTTTAGTTTATGTTGGTGAGAAAATTATTTATTTGTGTATGTATTTTGTTCAATTTAGTAGAATACCAAATTTAAAGGTAGAAAGGAGTAAATTGAAATGTGTAAATTCAAAAATTTTCATTATATTGTTGTTAATTTTATTACAAATTTTTTGGACCCAGTCACAGATTTTGGGACAAACAGATAACCCCAGAACAATCAAAATCTCAAAATTTCAAATCAAGCGATGTCAAGTAATGTCAGGTTGTGTAGTATGTCTTCAGGTACCATCCGTTGATTGGTAGCATGGGTCTTTCACCTCGAAAATCTACTAGTTGGTAGTCTCCTCGTGAATAAACCATCTCTACGACAAATGGTCCCTCCCAAATTGGCTCAAATTTTCCACCTATCTTGCGGCGTGCAAGAATGGCTCTTTTGAGCACCAGGATAAGGTCACCAGCTTTGATTGACCTTGGGTGGACTAATTTATCATGAGCTTGTACCATCGTTGCCTGGTAAAGTTCCAAATGTTGTTGTGCTTCTAGTCGTTTTCCCTTAAGACTCTCTAGTTCTTCTTATCTGAGTTTTGCACTTTCTTCCCAGTTGAGATTTCTCCTTTGGGTTTGGGTTAATGGGGCAGTTCTCAAACTTGATCCGATTTCAAACACTAATGGTGGGACGGCCAGCCCATCAGTCGGGTCATCAAAGATTATAACTTCTTTTCCTTTAGCAGTAGTGAGAACAACAGGCTTGGTAGGTGCCATGATGGTAGTGGCCTTGACTTTCTTATAGGAAGGGAAGTCCTGAAGGCCGTTTAAGTTGAATTGAGCAGATGGCTCCTGGACTTCTGGAGCGGCGACTTTCATCACGAACAGAGCTTTCTCAAGGACGACCTCGAGGTCTTCAAATCCTACTCCAAACTTGATGGTAGGAACGGAATTACGAGCGTTGCGACTCGTCGGCATGTCGCTGGAAATAGTTAGTGTTGGGCACGCCATTGCAGCATCTTCAAGAGAGAAAGCTCTAGGGTTAGCTATTTGGCCAAAATTTCTTAATCTTAGTGCGAGAACTAAATATTAATATAGGTCATCTGTATACCGGGTAATCCTTTATTTAGTTTGTGGAGATTTTAAAATTTAAGTAAAAGTAGTTTAAAAGTAGAAAAATTTAATTAATATAAGGGAATTTTAAAGCACACGCAGCACTACACAAATTGACTTAGATTGCAAATCAACAAATCAAACTCGGAAAGGAGACATGAAGTGTTTAGGACCTCGTGCAGGACCAAATGATCAACGCACAATGCCTAGGCGGAGCTAGTCTACAAACACAATTTTGGGGGTCTGACCCCACTTGAAGATGAAAAAAGTCTTTAATGGCCTCCTAAAACTCTCTATTCAAAGGTGATTGAACAAATGTTTTTGAAGTCTGAAGGAATTTCCTAAACTTACACAAGAAAGAAATGGGTGGAGCATGTCAACGGAAGAAGGGTAATTTGGTCCATGAGGGACATGAACACATTACCCATTAACCAAAGGAAAATATGCAGAGATTTTCGTACCTATTTTACACTGATTTTGATGATATTATATTTTAAAGAAAGGTATTTTTGATGTTTTGTTGCAGGTGTGTAGAATTATGGTCATTGGAGCAAAAAGATGCAAAAAGGAGCAAATTTGGAGCAAAAAGGAGCGAATTTGGAGCAAAAAGGACCAAAATATGAAAATTTGATCTCGGGCGCCGATGGCTGGTTTTTCCGGAGAGTCCCCAGAATTAAATATTCTGGAAGGCCGTCAACGGCGCCCTCGAGGCCGTTGATGGAGAGCACATTGGTTCTCTGAACAGATGCATTGAATGTGGATGATTTTTGAAGAGACACTTGAACTACTCTTGAAAACTCTTCTACAACTTTAAAAAAAACAATTTGGAGGCCGAAAAAGTAGTGTCCACGGGGGTCCGCTCAGTCTTTGTTGTTTGTGGTACCCATTAGAGTGTAGATAGTTGTTAGTATGGTGAGGAATTCTTCGAGAGATTGTAAGAGTGGAAGGAAAGTGAGAGATTTCTTCCTCTTTGTCGCTTCGAAGGAGAATTCTGTGCTGTAAAGAAAGGAAGAGATTCAATGGAACTTTGAGGAGTTTGCATAGGGAGGAATTAGAGATAAGTTGTATTTACTTTTTGAAGTTTGTATGACTTTGCTTTTATATATAAATTGCAAATTTTGTCGTATCTTCTCCAAGAGTTCTGAGTAGTTTTCTCTATTCTTTTCCTTGTCATGAGATTTTATGAAATGGTGATTTGAATTGGTTGTGCCATGAGAATGTTAAAGCTGTTGTGATGATCTTTTCACTTCAATCTTAATTTACTTTAAATCTGGTCAATTGATTTGTTAAAATATGTTGAGTTTTATAATTAAAGTGAAGATTACATCCATAATTTAGGGAGGTCAAAGTCTTTGAAAGTTGGGTACAAATAAATAGGGAAATAAAAATTATCGGGCGTAGAATTAGAGATTTTAGAGTTACAGGCTAAAATCCTCAATTCGGTCCTATCGTTAGGGTGCTGAAGTGTATATGTTAGCCCTCAACCGAGGGGAATGTGGGAGCTCCAAAGTAAGAGCTGGTATCCTCCCAGCCTAGCCACAGATCCAGTAACCAAGCATAGGATTAGTCAACATTCTTTATGCCTGGTGAATATGTATGCTTCTATTTGACACAATACAATTTGAATTGATTCAATCTATCCATTCACTTATATTTTTTGACAAGGAGAAAGATTCTTTCTTATATATTGAGCTTCACATTAGAAACTTTATTAGTAGAATTAGTTAATTCAGAGTTTATTAAAATTACAATTTTATTTCAATTGCCTAATAGTGACAAATATGCAATTTGAACTATATTGTTTTGATTAAGTATTGATTTTTTTAAAGTCTTAGTTCGTAGCCTCTAATATTACTCCATATGGGATCGAAATCCAGGACTCCGTTAGAGCCATGTATTACTTGAGCGATACGTATACTTGTGTTGGTAAGTGTGACTTTGCAATTATTAAATATTTTATACACATCTTTATCAAATCTATAACCACTGTCAAGTTTTTAGTGTCGTTGCCGGGAATTTAAATCTTCTAGCAGCAATATCAAATTCTTGTATTTTTAAGCATATATAAAGTCACTGTCAAGTTTTTTGCACCGTTGCATACATAAAGTTTCAATCAAGTTAAGTAAAAGTTTACTTGAATTACAACTTTTTTTCATATTTAGTTAAGTATTTTTTTTATATACTGATTTCAATTGTATGCGTAAATTTGGACTTGAAAATCTTAGACCCTACGATTCAGAATTAGAACGCACTATCAGGAGAATTAGAAAACTAAGAAAAGAACCTAGAAATTCTGACACAATGAAAAATAATGTGAACAATCAAGGAATAGAAAATGAACATCAACCTAGACCTTTATACAATGGAAAACAACATGAACAATCAAGGAATAGAGAATGAACACCAACCTAGACCCCTAAAAGATTATGAAAATTCTACAGCAAATGAAATTCACTTATCTATCCAAAATCCTGAAGGAGCTACTAATTCATTTGAGCTCAAACTTGCTAATATCCAAATGGTACAAAATAATCAATTTAGAGGTACATCAAATGAAGATCCTAATTTACACCTCGCTAGTTTTTTAGAACTTTATGCTACCTTTAAACATGACAGAGTTTCGAACGATGTTGTTAGACTTAGAATTTTTCCTATTTCACTTAGGGATAAGGCTAAGATGTGGTTAAATTCGTTAGCACCTGGATCTTTTAAAACTTTGGGAGAGATTTCATAGAAATTTCTATCCAAATATTTCCCTCCATCCAAAACTGCTAAACTTAGAAATGATATAACATCTTTCTGTCAGATTGATGGAGAGTATCCAAAACTGCTAAACTTAGAAATGACATAACATCATTTTGTCAGATTGATGGAGAGTCGTATGAAGCTTGGGAGAGATTTAAAGATCTTCTTAGGAATTGTCAGATTGATGGAGAGTCGAAAAACTGCTAAACTTAGAAATGACATAACATTGTTCTGTCAGATTGATGGAGAGTCAATATAAGAAGCTTGGGAGAGATTTAAAGATCTTCTTAGGAAGTGGCCACATCATTTGTTACCAGATTGGTTGATAATTCAAACTTTTTATGATGGATTAGTGGGATCTCTTAGATCGATTATAGATGCTGCGGCTAGTGGTTCTTTGATGTCAAAGCCTTTTGATGAGGCTTATTCGTTAATAGAAGAGATGACTACCAAAAATTTTCAATGGACCTCTGAAAGGGTAGATCCTAAAAGAGTAGCTAATATCCACAATTCTGATGTAATATCTATGTTAGCGTCGCAGATTGCTGCAATATCAAAGAAATTAGATCATTAAGGAATGAATTATTCTCCAACACCTACTATGATGGACAATATCAAAGAAATTAGATCATTATGGGATGAATTATTCTTCAACACCTCCTATGATGGAAGTAATATCAAGGAAATTAGATCATTATGGGATGAATTATTCTTCAACACCTCCTATGATGGAAGGATGTGGGCAATTTGTGGAAGTTCAAACTTCTTATGAGACTTTAAATGCTATTAACAATAGACCCAACAATCCTTATTCGAACTAGTATAACCTAGGTTGGAAGAATCATACTAAATTTAATTAGAATAACAATTCTTCTATAAATTAACATTGGACAAACAACCAAGTAAACCCATTGGAAAATTCATCCAACCAAGGAAATGTTAATTATAGACCTTCTTATCCTCCAGGATTTAACAGTAACACTCAATTTAAGGAAAAGAAGTTGTCAATGGAAGAGTTGATACTGAAAATGGGTCAACAATTGCAGAATCAAGGAAATCAATTACAAATTCAAGGAAACTAGTTACAAAATGTGTCAACAATTGCAGAATCAAGGAAATCAATTATAAATTCAAGGAAATCAATTACAAAATCAAACTATTAAGAATATTGAAAACCAATTGGGGCATATCGTTACTGCGCTTAGTAACCGAACATCGGGAACTTTTCCTAGTACTGTGGAACCAAATCCTAAAGATCAAGGAAAAGTATAGCTAAAAGCGATACAATTACGAAGTGGAAAATAATTTGAAACAAGAGTGCAGAAAGAAACATAAACTGAAAAAGAGAGAGTAGATAAAGAAAAAGAAAAGGATCATGAATACCTTGATTTAGAATAACCACTTACACCAACAAAAATTACTGTGGAGAAACCTCCATCACTGTTTCCTCAAAGATTGAAACAACATAAAAAGGATAAACAATTTTCCAAGTTTATAGAAATTCTTAATAAATTAACGGTAAATATTCCTTTCGTAGAAGCTTTAGAGCAAATGCCCAATCATGTGAAGTTTATGAAAAATATTTTGAACAAGAAAAGGAAGTTCACTGATAATGAGACTCTTGTACTTAACAAAGAGTGTAGTGCAATTATTCAGAAAAAGCTTCCTAAAAAATTAAAAGTTCCAGGTAGTTTCACTATACCGTGTGCTATCGATGAAAGATTTTATGGAAGAACTTTATGTGATTTGGGAGCCAGCATTAATCTTATGCCTTTAGCAGTTTTTAAGAGATTAGGATTAGGAGAAGTCTCACCTACTTCTGTAACTCTTCAGTTAGCGGATTGTTCAGTCAAAAGATTAGGATTAGGTGAAGTCTCACCTACTTATGTAACTCTTCAGTTAGCAGATCGTTCAGTTACATAAGGATTAGGAGAGGTCTCACTTACTTCTGTAACTCTTCAGTTAGCGGATCGTTCAGTTACTTACCTAAGGAGTTATAGAAGAAGGGTTAGTAAAAGTGGATAAATTTATCTTTCCTGTGGATTTCATTGTTTTAGATATGGAGGAGATTAGGATTAAGAGAAGTTTCACCTACTTCTGTAACTCTACAGTTAGTGGATCGTTCAGTTACATATCCTAAGGGCTGTTGTAACTCTTCAGTTAGTGGATCGTTCAGTTACATATCCTAAGGGAGTTATAGAAGATGTGGTACTTTTGTAACTCTACAGTTAGCGGATCATTCAGTTACATATCCTAAGGGAGTTATAGAAGATGTGTTGGTAAAAGTTGATAAATTTATCTTTCCTGTGGATTTTATTGTTTTAGATATGGAGGGAGGTAAGGAAATACCTATAATTTTAGGGAGACCTTTTTTAGATACTGGAAGAGCTATGATAGATGTTCAAAATGGAGATTTAACTATAAGAGTTAACGATCAGGAAGTGACTTTTAACATTGTGAAATCTATAAAATACCCTGCTATTGAAAGAGATAACAAATGTTTTCGCATGAAAATTAGTGAACATCTATTGAACAAGCATTTTAAAGAAAATTTTGAAGAGAAAAAAGATTTTGAAGACAAAGATGAAATTATTTTGGATGAAATAGAAAATAAAGAATTAGATTATGTTTAGGAAAGATTTGAGATGATGGATATTACAAGAAATGTTGATAAGAATTTAGTTATGTTAATTATAAAACCACCAGAACTTGAAGTATTTGTTTCTGGGAAACTCATCTACATTATTTGTTATTATATATTCATAGTTAAATGATTTGCAAGTGCAAAGACTTTTGGATACATTAAAAAGATATAAGAAAGCTTTTGGTTGGACCTTAGCTGATATTAGAATTAGTCGTTCAATCTGTATGCACAAAATTATACTGGATGAACAATATAAACCAAGAGTTGATCTACAAAGGAGATTAAACCCAATGATGAAAGAAGTAGTCAAGAAAGAAAATCTAAAATGGTTGGACATTGAAATTATTTATCCTATTTTGGACAGTGCTTAGGTAAGTCCAAATCATTGTGTTCCTAGGAAAGGAGGGGTGACTGCTGAAGCACAAGAGAATAATGAATTAATACCTATCAGACAAGTTACTAGGTGGCGTATTTGCATTGATTATAGAAAAATTTAACACTGTCACTAGGAAAGACCACTTCCCTATACCATTTTTAGACCAAACAGTGGATAGACTTGCTGGGCACAAATATTTTTATTTTTTAGATGGATATTTTAGCTACCATAAAATTCATATTGCTCCTGAGTATGAAGAAAAGACAACATTTACTAGTCTTTTTGGAACTTTTGCTTTTCGAAGAAAGCTTTTCGGATTATGTAATGCACCTACAACATTCCAGAGATGTATGATGCCTATATTTATTAAGTTAATTTATGATGAAATAGAAGTGTTTATGCATGATTTCTCTGTACTTGGAACATCATTTGACGCATGATTAAATTATCTTGAAAAAGTTTTGGAGTTATGCGAAAGAACTAATTTAGTTCTAAATTGAGATAGAATATCTTGAAAGAGTTTTGGAGTTATGCGAAAGAACTAATTTAGTTCTAAATTGGGAGAAATAAAAAAGTTTTGGAGTTATGCGAAAGAACTAATTTAGTTCTAAATTGGGAGAAATGTCAATTTCAAAAGTTTTAGAGTTATGCGAAAGAACTAATTTGGTTCTGAATTGGGAGAAATGTCAATTTACGGTTGCAGGAGGAATTGTGTTAGGGAAAAAAATTTCAAAAAATGGTATGGAACTACCCTGCAAAAATTCATGTTATATCTAAATTAACACCTCCTACTAATGTAAGAGTGGTTAGAAGTTTTCTTAGACATGTTTGTTTTTACATGCGTTATAGTAAAGATTTTCCAAAAATTACCAAACCTCTATGTCAACTTTTAGAAAAGGACAAGAAATTTGGGTTTACTAAAAACTGTTTAATTGCCTTTGAGTTATTAAAAAAAAAACTAATTACAACCCCTATAATAGTTTCACCTAACTGGGAGAAACCATTCGAACTGATGTGCTATGCTAGTGATTACAGTATTGGAACTGTTCTTGGACAAAAAAATGGTAAGATTTTTAAAGTTATATACTACGCTAGTAAAACCCTTAACGATGCTCAAATTAACTACACTGTTACTGAAAAAGAGTTACTGACTATTGTGTAAGCTTTTGAAAAATTTAGATCTTATTTAATTGGGACTAAATGTCTTGCGCACACTGATCACTTTGCTATTAAATATCTGATGCAAAAGAAGGATGCCAAACCAAAGTTAATTAGATGGATACTTTTTACTATTAAATATCTGATGCAAAAGAAGGATGCCAAACCAAGGTTGATTAGATGGATACTTTTGTAAGAATTTGATTTTGTGGTTAATGATAGAAAGGGAACTGATAATCAATTATTGATCATTTGTTGAGATTATAATATCATGAAGTATTGGACACCAATAATGAAAGTAGGGACAGTTTCCATGATGAACAACTCTATAATATTAATGAGTGGAAAATATCATGGTATGTTGAAATTGTTAATTATATTGTAAGTGATATTTTGCCATCTATGCTGACATTGCAACAGCAAAGAAAATTCATTCATGATGTGAAAGTATAATTTTGGGATGAGTCTTATTTAAAAAATCATGTAAGGATATTATAAAGAGAAGATGTGTACCTTATGAAGAAACTGAACTAATCATTCAGAAATGTCATGATTCTGAATTTTTAGGACATTTTGAAACTGATAAAACTGCTTATAAAATTTTACAAGCTGGATTCTATTGGCCTAAAGGACATTTTGGGATTGATAAAGCTGCTTATAAAATTTTACAAGCTGGATTTTATTGGCCTACTAGACATTTTGGGATTGATAAAACTGCTTATAAAATTTTACAAGCTGGATTTTGTTGGCCTACCATCATATTTTGGGATTGATAAAACTGCTTATAAAATTTTACAAGCTAGATTTTATCGGCCTACTATCTTTAGAGATGTGAGAATTTGATAAAATTGCTTATAAAATTTTACAAGATGGATTCTATTGGCCTACTCTCATTGGAGATGTTTATAGATACATAAAAACTTGTGATTGATGCCAACAAATAGGCAATATATATAGAAGAAATGAAATGCCTCTGAATTTTATGTTAGTAGTTGAGATCTTTGATGTTGGGGATTGGATTTCATGGGACCATTTATTCCTTCATCTGGGAACTTATACATATTAGTTACGGTAGACTACATTTCAAAGTGGATTGAAGCACAAGCTTTACATCGTTGTGATGCTAAAAGTGTTTCAAAATTTTTAAGAAAAAACATTTTTACTAGATACAGAATACCGAAGGTGATTATCACTGACGGATGATCCCATTTCCGAAATAAATAGATTCAAATATTGGCAGAAAAGTTTAATGTTATTCATAGAATCTCTACTTCCTATCACCCTCAGACCAGTGGGTTACCTGGAGTTTCTAATAGAAAGATTAAAAAAATACTGGAGAAGACTGTCAACCCTAGTAGAGTAGATCGGTCTACTAGACTGGATAGTGCATTATTGGCTTACAGGACTGCTTATAAAACTCCTATTGGAATGACTCCTTACCAGTAGAATTGGAGCATAAAGCATATTGGGCGATTAAAGAATTCAATTATAATTTGATTAAATGAATTGGAAGAATTAAGAAATGAGTCTTATTATAACAACTTAAGAAGAGATTGTTACAATTAAATGAATTGGAAGAATTAAGAAATGAGTCTTATGATAGAGAGGAGATTATTACAAATGAATGAATTAGAAGAATTAAGAAATGAATCTTATGATAACGATAAAAGAAAAGATTGTTACAAATGAATGAATTGGAAGAATTAAGAAATCAATCTTATGATAACGATAGAATAAATAGGAGCATAAAGCATATTGGGCGATTAAGGAATTCAATTATAATTTGAAAGATGCTGGTAAGAGTTGTTACAAATGAATGAATTAGAAGAATTAAGAAATGAATCTTATGATAATGACATAATTTATAAGGAGAAACTGAATTTATGACATTATCAGAAGATTAACCAGAAGAACTTTGAATCAGGACAAGAAGTTTTGCTTTACAAAACTAGGCTGAAGTTATTCCATGGGAAATTGAAGTCTAGTTTACTGTGACTCGAGTTTATACTTACAGAGCTGTTGAAATTGAAAATCAAAAGACTGAGAATAGATTTAAAGTAAATGTACACAGATTAAAGCCATATTTTGAGGGTAAAAGACCAAATTTTAAAGAGGTTTTAATGGTCATTCAACCTGAATAATATCTGAATAGGTCGGGCTGACGACGTTAAACAAATCGCTTAATGGGAGGCAACCCATAGTTACCTTTATTTTAATTGCGATTATAGTGTTTTTATTATCGTTAGTTTATAGTAGTATTGAACTCTACTACTCGTATTTACCCTTGAATTATCATAAAAATTGGATCCATAGAGAAGATTGGAATGTATTCGGACCAGAGTGAAACTGTGAAATTTTTTCCTTGGGTTTTTCCCGAGAGTCCAGACAATTAATTCTCAAGGCTTGCCGACAGCGCCATCGACGGGCCGAGAGCGAGAATAGTGAGATGACGGTTTCTGGAGTTTGAAATGTCAGTTTTTGGCGATTTTAGGCGAGATTTACTCCTTATAAACTCCCAAACTCGGTTCTTAAATTCATATTTTAAAAAAAATGAATTGAAACTCCACCAAATTTATCCTTATGGCTTCTAATTCCACTGAAAAAACACTAGATTTCAATTGTTCAACCGGAGAATGTTCATTAGTTCCGAGGCGCAACGAATCCTCAACAAAGTGTTGACAAAGATGTGATTAATTAAAGAAAGAGGATTCATGAATCAAGGATTGAACAATCCTTCAACAGTTATTGAAGAGATGATTATGCGACGACGATGGGAGGTGTTGTGTTACACTACTGCCGCCGTAGTCGTTCCTGTGGTGAAGGAATTTTGCATGGAATCAACCTGGGAGTCGTCTACGTGTAAGGCAGATAGATAACTTTTACACTTGTATGGATTAATGAGTTATATATGATCGAGAATGTTCCTGTTGTCATTATTCCAAGTTCGTCCCAACAAGAAATCTGATGAATGAGATCTACCAATTTTTTATGGACGAGAATGAAGACTAGGAAATGAGAGAAAACATGTATGTTAGTTTCTTTTCTACACTTCTAAATCCCATTTCTAAACACTAACACTTCTTCATCTCTACAAAACTATTTCCGAAAATGAGGATCGGTAAAGTTACTAAAGAAGGTGCTATTCTGAATTACTATATTCAAATGGGACTGCCGGTTGATATTGGATCGATAATTGTGAAGTCTATTTTGGGCTTGATCATTCATGGATCAACTTATGGGCTTAGACATTCTTCAACAATCTTCTTACTCTGCGGTCAATTCCAAGTATCTTATCAGAATTGAGAAAAGGCACTTCTGTCTTGGAAGCCTTTGGACCTAACCCAGAAGTTCCCAACCAATGAAGATGAGAATGATATGTCTATTATTACAGATCAATCGTCTCAGAATTCACTTCCTATTCAGCATCTAGTTCCGGACAACACACCAGTGATCCTGCGCAGAATCAAGAAACTGGAGAAAGAGGTAGAAAATGTTATGAATGAAATTAACAATAACTCTGATTTTTTTGATCATCTAGACTGGAGGGTGAAAGAACATTTTAATCACTTTGGACATATCGAAGGAAGTTTGATACGATTGATGAGAAAGATGGGATTGATAGAAGAGGACTTTACTAAAGAATTCCCATACTGACCCTTCTATAACTGCTTCATTCATGTTCAATCTATGGGTGATATCAGAGGAGAAACAAGCCCTGAATCGGAGGAGTAGTAGATTTACTTTACTACCTATATGTCTATGTGTGTGATTTGGTTTGAACTTATGTGTTTTTTTTCCTTTTTAATTTTGCTTTTAGATCTTAGTATAGTTGAGATTGAGCATTAAATGTATGTTTTCAGCGTTAGAGTGTTGTAGGCTTGGATTGCAACGCTGAATTGATGTATTAAGGTTGAGAAAATACCAAACTTATGTGTGTCGTGTAACGTGTATTGTAACCCTCGGATTTTATATATAATTGTAATGTTTTGTGTTGTGAATGTTTATCTGTGTTAGTACATCATTTAATCACTTAAATTTATGTTTAGAATGATTGAACAAATGTCGATGAGGCTTGAAATTGATCAAAATCGCAAAAATCTGGAATTGAACTAATTTTGAAAATCTCGCCGACGGCGCCATCAATGCCGCCGATGGTGAATTTTTCTCGAGACTTAGGCTATTTAATTAAATAGAGCTCACCGACAGTGCTACCGAACCTGCCGACGGCGAGATACAAAAAAAAAACACTTTTAATCGCAATTTTGACCAGTCAACAACCACTATTCATCATCCCTTTCCCCTTAAAAAACAAAAATTTCGAACTAGGGCTTGAAGATCTTGGATTTGGGGAGATTTTAAGGCTTTTAGACACCAGATTTTATCATCTCTCGGTAAGAGCTTCACTCCAACCTAAAAATATTTGATTTTCACCTTGAATTTCATCCACATTGAGGAGATCCGCAAAAAATTAAGAATGTAGAGAAAATATTTGGAAGAAATTCATGGAACTTAGTTTTGAAATCTTAGAGTCACTCTTGGAAGCCATTATTTGAGTAGTTGAAGTATATTTTGGAATTTATTTTTTATAATTTTGATTAGATTGAAATGGCTCAGTGACAAAAGAGGCGACTTGAGTTTGATGAGTCTCACTTCATCAATGCGAAGGCTCGGTCAAGATTTACTTGAATATTTTAAGGGAAGAAATGTATACAAGATCATGTTTATGAGAGTCCAAGAGGAGAAGTTGAACGAGTTATTACCGAACGTAGGTGGGAAAATTTCTGTTATACCACCAATAAGGCTGTCGTGAATGTTGTGAAAGAATGATATGCCAATGCATTCTATTATGAGGATGGAACCGTAGGAGTAAGAGGGTTTTTTGTTGAGTTTAGTGCCACCCACATTAACTCATTTTATGAAGTCGCAGACTCATATATATGCAATTATGAAACCTTCAGTACAATGGAAGGCCTGCTGAATGAGGTCATTAACTTTCTCACTAATGGGAAAGGGACATGGAAGATAAAGTAGTGAGAATGGGTAAATTTTGCTGCTTTCATGTTGAATGCTACATGTAAAGCATGGCACTATTTTATTTCCTCTACTCTGTTACCCACCAATCACCTTAGTGAGGTAACAAGAGATAGAGCTATTATGAGTTTCTGTATTTAGAACAATTGGACTATAAACGTGGGGAGAATTATTTATAAGAATATTTTGACCACGACAAGGAGTGAATCAAGTGGAGGTTTGGGACATCGTGACTTCATTTATGCACTTTACCAACTTTCTGGAGTTGAAGTTGGAGATGATGAAGAATGGGTTTACCCTATGAAACCCATTACATATGAATCCCATGAGGATGGAGATTTGGGAGTAAGAGTAAAGAACCTTCTACTAGTAGAGATATCCCCTCTACTAGTTATGACCTTCTTTCCTCTAGTTCCTCTACCCTTCAAGATTTAATGAATGAGTTAACCTTACAGTGGAAGAGTATAGAGAAAATAAATTAAAGAATTGGGGGATTAGGACGTAGACATGATTATGATAGTGAGCACTTACAGAGGCATTCTGACTTTGAGATAGCTTACTACAAAGCTTAGGCCCGACACTACAGAGGTGAGCCTGATGTTACTTTTCCTGAATGCCCCCGTTATACTCAGTATTAGCCCAATCCAGTTGCTGATCAGGGAGATGAGGATATAATATGGGATTTTGATATATGATTGTGATTGATGTACTTTTGTTTTGTGATTTTGTGATAGAGATAGATGTATGTTTGTTTGTACTTTCATTTTATTCTATATGTTATTTTATGTTTGCAGTTAGATAATTTTTAATTATTGTTATAAATGTTTAGTTTTGTACTTATTTCAAATTTCATTACTTAGCAAATTCTTTAATGATTTATATGCATAGAAAGTTCCTAATTTTACAGACCAGTTAAAGTAAAAATTTTGAGAAGGAACTGCAAAAATTTCAGAAAGATGAAAATTCTTAACGTACTCAGGTATGATTTATATTTAGAATTTTTCATTCCACATGTATCATTCCATATTGAAAAATTTAAATTTGGGGAAGGGAAGAACAAGATTAACTATTATATGTTCTCAATTTAAATATTTTCAAAAATTATTAATATCATTTTTTGTAATGAATTTAATTCAGATAACTATATTTTGTAGATATTTAAATATTATGGTAGATTTAAAGGAAGATTTTGTAAGGAAAATTAATTTTGTAGATTAAGATATTTAGTATAAGAGAATAAGACTATAGTCAACTATTTAAAGTAAAGGAAACTATATTTTGAAGTATTAAGAATCAGGAAATTCATTTGAGAAGAACTACTAAAGTAAAGGAAACTATATTTTGAAGTATTAAGAATTTGGAAGTTCATTTGAGAAGAAAAGAAAAGTAATGAAAACTATATTTTGAAATATTAAGAATCTTAGAAATTCATCTGAGAAAAAAAGATTGGGGCTCAATGATGTAAAAGCTATGAAATACTTATAAGGTAAAGGAATGCTTTGAGTTTCAAA
>JXCR01138111.1:209624-226358 GCA_002079205.1 Phalaenopsis hybrid cultivar
ACTATACCTCAAATTCTGTATCTATCCCAAACAATAAACACAAAACTTGAGGATGAGGCTCGATCAAATAAACTAAGAAATATATGACATCTATTTGGTCTGCGAAACCGTTTTATTTTTAGACAATTTTCCCTATTTAATTTGAAGAATTAAATAGGGTTTATTTTAAGTTGTGTTCAAAAATGCTTTCTATAAGGGCAAGCCCCTATAGTTAATAACATCTTAGATAACCGAAGTCACCTAAGAAAACTCTCGATTAAAAATAGGGAATATTATCGTCAAAGAGGTTAAAAGGATATGACTTTTCAATGAAATCAGACAAAGAGGTGTGAAATGAGAATGACTCAAATTTGGGATATTTTGTTATAGAGTCTAAAAAAGGAAGAACTAGGGGATGTCATAGATCCGGAGGAGAACGTCAGTGACTTCACAGTCTATCCTATTGTTTGGCTTCAATTTTGGGAATTTTTTTTGAAATATTTCATCCTGTCAATTTTATTTGTTTGGGCATACATTTGTGTGAAACGATCACACAAATATCCTAGAAGATGTGAGGATTTAGGTCATGAAAAATGACAACCTCAGAATCTTAGGACGAGTTAGGGTTTATATTGTACAACAGAGCTATACAAAGGCCTAAAGATGAATAGAGGATTTATGTTGCACTAGGTAGCCAACCTCGAAGTCCTATGGCATGGTTGTTTAATTTTAAGGAAGGAAATTAGTTTAGCTAATGTAGACGTGTTTTTGCTGTTGAAGATGATTGTGCTGCCCACCATGCTAGCTCCAAGCTCCATGCTTTGACGAGTTTAAGTTTTATAGTGTGTCAAGTTATGATGTTAAATCAGATGTCCTTATGATTGTAGTTCCTTAAATGTTATGGGGCATATTAAAGTTGATTAGAGTGACACCACTATTTTTTGGTACCATTATTTTTTATTGGATTCACTTAGTCCCAATGAATTTACTAAACTTGACTTAATGAGTTCCATACTTTCATTTAGATCATGGGAAGCCTCGTTAACAACCGTAGGTTACCACCACCAAGAGATTCCCGATCATCTGATAGAGATGTCTTAATTTAGTTGTAATTGTTGTTTTATGTGATGTTTGTGATTAAATTTTGAATCGTCTTATATTTTGAATGTTGTGGCGGTGAATTTTATCTTTGTTGATTTTAGTTTTGGTTTTGTGGACGACTATCCTAGAAATTTTGGTTTTCATGCAGGGTGACATCGTTGTTTAACATGCAGGTTTGTGATTTTTGTTCATACATGCAGGTGAGTAAGTATAGTAATGTATTAAAAAGTAAAGTATGGGAAACTAGAAATGCAAGTAAAATAAAAGCGTGTTTGGATGTTCTTCCCGTCATCTTCAATTGAAACTCAAAATGCATGTGAGAGCATTATTATGTTAAAAGCATTTTATGTAAAGCAGGAAAGATAAGTTTCTGGTGATCTACAAAATCCTAAATCATATCTTAGTGAGCCCTACTAATTCATTTGAGGTTTATTTCATTAAGCAAAACATACTAAGTTTAGTAGACCTCCGAGAGTATCCAAAAGGTCAGGAGAAAGAAGCAAGTCCATGCTTCCCTCTCACCACCTGATGAAAAATCTCAAGCTCATTTAAACTTATTATGTTGCTTAATAATTCATCCTAGAAATACTTCTAGTGTTGAGTGAATATCGATGTTTCAATTATCTCTAAGAGTAGGTTAACTATCATTTGTCATTTAATTCGAGAATTATCTAGGTGATGATCCTTAAAGGGGCAAATTAATGTTATTAAGGCACTCATCAAATTTTAGTTTTAACTTGGGGTTGTAGTGTTTTAAAGGTGTTCAATTTCTAGTTACATTCACTTTTTTAATCCTCATTTACCAAAATTTGATTTAGCGTACATCACTACTAAGCACTTAGGACCATGGTGGACACATTAGTAATTTTTGAAAGAAGTTGAATTTTGAGTGATAATAATTCATTATCAAAACATTTGAATGTCATTTGAACATCAAATAGGGGTATCAAATTAGTGAATTATTAACATCCAAAATCATACTCCTAAGTCTTGGAACTTTTAATTTAGTAGACCTCCAAATCTTAATGATTTAAGAAATTTAGGAAACTGCAAATTTATCCTTTAATTAAGAAAAGTGAGATTAGTTTATACCAATTAATCAATTATGTTTCAATCTTCTAAATATGTTAATTAAGATCAAAGTTTGCCCATCTTACCCTCTTAAAATAAGCCTAAATGTTAATCAGGGCTTGATTTTAAAAATTGCACTTTTACCCCTAAGGCTCTATCATTTCATAATTCATGAAATTTAATTCAAATGACTTTGGGATTTTTATCCTACCTCACTCATGAGTGAAAATGTGATTTTTTAAAATTTAATTTAATTTACTTGACTATTTACATGCAAAAATAGGATTTTTCAAAGAAAATTCAATAACTTGACCAAGGCAAAGCCTAATCACTTGAAATTTTTGCTAGAGGTAGATCTGGATTAGAGAATCACTTGGAACAAATTTCATGATTTTTTTCAGTTTTATTGGAATTATTAGAATTATTTTAATGAGAAATTAAGGAAAATCCAATTTTTACCTTTGAAAACTATTTTTAAGCTTTAAAACTCAATTGCATAGAAAATTAGAAAATATATTCCAATTGCTCCTAAGTGCTTAAGAAACAATTTAGAACATTTCCATGAATTTTATCAATTTTATGATTTATATCAATCATTATTTTTTAAATATTCAAAATAAGCTTAAAAAACTGAAATTTTTATTTTAATTACAATTTTATTTTTAAAAAATCCCTCTGATCACAGAGAACTCCAAAACCGATTTTATAATTTTTTAAGATATATTTTGGTTGTTAAATATCATTTTAGTGTCAAGAATGTTATTTAACTTAGAAAATCAGATTAGGTTGCCATATGAACTCTAAATGTTTTGAAATTTTTATGGAGAGTCTTGTGAACTTTAAATTATAGTGGAGAATCAAAATCAATTCATTTAGATTTTTATTTTTCCCAAATTAATTTTCTTTGTATTTTAGGGTTTTATGAAATTAGGTGTGTTCTTAATTACTTCGCTCATGAAATTTTTTTTAAGGTTCTCTGGTCACAACAAACCTACCAAAACTTTCTTGGATTTTTTTAAGCAACATGCTAATTACCATGATTAATTTATCTAAATGATGGACATAGACTTAAAAAAATATGTATCTTTGTCTAGGGGTCTCCTTTGACTTTGGAAAAATCAGGGAAGAACCCCCAAGACAGAGGCAACAACATGCCAAAGTATTAAGCCATGGTAAAATTTCTACATGCATGGAGTGTTAAAATACTCAAAATAATATTTAATTAAGTAAAATTAAATTATTCATTAAATAAAATTCAAACCATTTCCACATTATTCTCCTCTATTCACTAAGCACTATGGTATTTTTATTTATTTTTGTGATTTTTCAACACCAAGATATGGATTTTTGAAGGTAGTTGATTTAATAAAATAAAAAATAACCTTATTTTTCTACTTAAACTCGCAACCGCGTCAACCTACGGCGGCTTTGAAGCTCTGCATGGTGCACTCCGGTTGGATGCCATCATCCACGTGGCCATTGAATCGACCCATGCTTTATGTATCAAGATCCCATCCAACGCAATCTTAACAGTCAGTCTGATACACGTGCCATCTAAAGGCTCCGCGTCATCGCCCCCGAAAGCCAAAACCCGTGACCGTTAACCCTAAAACCTTAAGATCTCTCTTATTTCTCAACCAAATGACCTCAGGTTTGATCCTATAGACTCGTCTAAGTGAGGAGAACACATCTATATGATAAACATGCCATTAAAATAAACCTAATCAAATGGAGAATCAAAATAGGCTCGGGAAGGGAGAAGTTCAATACCTTTGCTCTGTGAAGGGAAGCTTCAATTAGAGGTTCTCCGCATGTTAGTGGAAGTCCAAGGAGGCTAGGGATTTAGGCTCTGGTCATGGTGAAAGGCCTAGATCCAAAGTCGATCAAGATCAAATTTGGGTGTCGATTAAAGTCTAGTGTGGAGGCTCTCTGTGAGAGGGCTTTGATGGTGCTTCTTCTCCTTTCACTATGATCAAGGTGTGGGTGAGTTTAATTGAGATTTGGTGCACTGTGGAGGCGTGGTGGAGAATGTATTGTCTCCAGCAAGGATTTGAGCTAAAAAATTTAGCTCTAGCAAAGGAAATGAGGGCAAGGAGGTGGTTGGGTTGCATTAAGGAGGTCTCAAACAGGCTATGGTAGCAATTTGGATGAGTCTCCTTGAGTAAATTTCAGTACCCTTACTTTGGTCGTGAAGAGGCCATTTTATAGCCTTGGCCAGAGAGGGTGGCTCCAGGGGTTTGGTGAGGTGCAAAGGCTTGCTGAGGTAGAGGGTAATGCGGCGCAACCAACCAATCAGAGTGAGCCAGCTTGGATGGTGAGTTTAGGGTGAGGATTGCCTTGAAGTGGCTCTCAAGTTTGGCTCCTCCGGCGACTAGGCCTGCCAACAAGGAGAGGGGAGCAGAGCCTAAGGTTAGGTGATGTAGGTGATCTAGTGAGTTAGGCCACTATGATGATTCCATGGGCTTAGGGAATGAATTGGACAAGGCAATATGTGCTTTGGCCAAATAAAGAAGGAGATTCCCCAATTTGGGGAACCCCTGGTCCATACCTCAAATAGGTTGGATTAGGTGATTTTGGGTTAGTCTTAGGGGTCCTAGGTTTAGCTAGGTTGGGGTCAATTTGATCACATTTGATCCAAGTTGGTCACACTGGGTCATGAGTCCATTTAGGTCACTTTTGGTTCAAGTTGGGATAACTTGAGTTTAGGTTTGGATTGAAACAAATTGTTTGAGCAGTATTGGGTAAATAAGTGTCATGACTGGCTTAAAGAAAGATTTGAGTGGTGTTGAATTTGTTTGGAAGTTCAATTTGGCTTGATTTTGTGATTTGGTCAATTTAGGACATTTTGGGCTAGCTTGGGTCTAGATTGGGCTAGTTTGGGGTCAAGGCTCAATTGGGGGGTCAAAATGGTCTATAGGAATATCATGAAGAGTTTTTAACATAGATTGAGTTTCAATTTAAGGTTTAGGTCAATCAATTTGATGGATTTTAGAGATGTGTTCAATTTGGATCAAAATTGGTGGGGGGCTTTATACCAAATTGGATTAAATTGAGAAAATTGAGTCATATGGTAGTTGAAGAAAATTAAATTGGTAATATTTGGGAGAATTTAGGTATTTTTGGGATTTTTAAAAATTTTTGAAATTTTGGGCAAAGGAGGGGCATTTTAAGTATTTTTGGGATTTTGGGGCAATTGTGGAAATTTTGGTAAATTTAAGGGTGGATGGTCAGTTTTAGTGGTGAAGAATATTTTAAATGATTTTTGAGGAATTTAGGCAATTTTTGGGCAGTTTTAAGATTCCAAGGGTATCTAGGTAATTTGAGGGATTTTGGGGCAAAAGGCCAAGTTGGATATTTTGGGTAGAATTGGGGTGCTAACCACCATATGTGAGCTATGGACCAATGGAAACCCCATTTTAGTACTCTATGTACTGGTCTTAGCTAAACCCTAGCCTAGGGCTAGTGGGTTTCGGGGACCCTTTACATGAGTCTCCCAAAAGATCATGAGATCAAAGTCAACAAGTATTAGGTTTGAGATTGTGAGTGATTGTGAGTGAGAGTGAGTGTAAGTGAGTGAACAGGTACTAGTCCAGCACAAAGTTAACCCTAAGGCCAAATAATCCTATGGCAATTCTCCTTGAGCTCCCCCATAATGACCATTACTAAAGGTTAGGAGCAATATGTAGAGCTTCAGGTTGAGCAAATAAGAGGGTAAAATTTCTAATAGTGAGGGTTCCCTTTTCTAGTTTTCTAGGAATAGTCAACAGAAAAGTCCTATGGCTAGATCCTAGGTTACTAAAGAGGGAAAATTAAACCTCTACAAAAAGTGAGGTCAACAATCCCAAATATCGATCCCATGAGGCAGGTTTAAATTTGAAATGATAAGTTAATTAGGAAATTCAAAGAAATCAAATGAAATTACTGTCACTAATTTTGAATATGTAAGATACTAACAAAACGAAATGATTAACTACTAGCAAAACTTAAATACAAAGTCTAAAACAGTAACTACTAAACTATTTTTATGTGGTGAAGTTTTCTTATATGAAAAAGCATCTTTCCCACTACAATGAGTTTTTTGGTGAAATGAGATGTGATAAATGGTTTAAATTTTTATAATGCCAATTAGGAACAATTTTAATTCTCTACCATGATTCAGTGTTATAGAAAATTATTGGCTAATTTTAGGTTTAGTCCTTAAATCCATGGTTAGGCTACAAGGATACTGGCTCTAACTCCAGAGCTCCTACTTCCCTTCCTCTAAAGGATAACTCTCGCTTTACTTTTTAAACACTAAGATTGAATTGAAGATTTTTAGTCCGTCACCCTAAAAAATCTCTAATTCTACACACAATAAAGTATATTTCTCTTATTTTTTGCATTCAATTCCATGAACAAAATACTCCTTCATGGACTTAAATGTGATTCTCACTCTGTTGTAGAACTAATACTTTATTTTTCGGATCATATGTTTCATAACATATTTTAATAATTCAATTGACGAAATTAAAAAGTACATTAAGAGCCGAGCTGAAAAAAATCACAATTTATTTTAAATTTTAACATTAGCACATCCAAATTATCTCTTCAGTTCACAATATCTCAGAGTAGGGAGAAAGATAAAGGAAACTACTCAGACTTCATGAGAAAGATACAACAAAATACAAATTTTATATATAAAATAAAGTTCATACAACAATAATAAACAAAAAACACTTATCTGAAACTCTTTCTTAAAGCAAATCCCTTGTAGCCTCTCTTAGGAAATGTAGAAAGAAGAAATCTCTCACTTCTCTTACTCTCAAAACTTTTTAGAAAAGAATTCACATTTAAACTGACTAAAAAAACTCAAAACTATAAAGACAATAACTAACTAATGCTGTGGAATGGTTGTAGGCGTGTGAAGATGAAAACTGAGTGAGTGGAAGAAGATAAAATTGTGCGAAGGGGTGGGGGCTTTCTGATCAAATTTTGGCCCTAAATTAGGCATAGGGTTGGTTCTCCAACAGATGCATCCAAAAACTCTTCAAAAAGTGTCCAAATTTGTCGAATCTTCCAGAAATAGGGTCTGCATCGACACTGGAGCCGTCGGCGCCAGAGGCCATTTAATTAATTTTACTTCTCTGTCAAATGGCGTCGTCGGCGCTGACCAGTTTTTTAAATTCTCCTTTTTAACTCTAAATTTCAATTTTTTGCTTCCTTTTTTCTCCAAGTCCTAAAAATTAACATCCTATGATCAAACATAAAAAATACATTCCAATGTCACCTAAAATAAGTATGAAATATGGGTCTAAAAATGCATATATTGTTTGTGTATCACAAGGGCACCGATGGCACCATTTGATAGAGAGTACAAAATTAAATTTGGACCATTGGTGCTGACGGCACCAAGGTCAGTGTTGGGAAAAATTCTAGAAGATTCGATGAATTTGGACTTTTTGATGAGTTATTGGAGGAACCTCTTAGAGAACCGATATTATGCTTTATATAAACCAAAAATTGCTTAGAAAATATAGTAGTTTGAGGGGGATATAGTGTAATTGAGTTTACTGGAGTTTTCTATTGTTTAGTGTGGTAAGTCTAAATATGATTTTATTATAAGAGTTGTCAAGAGAGGGAGAGAAGTGAGAGATTTGTTCTTCCATACATTTTTCAAGAGATAATCAAGAAACTTGTATAAGGAAAAAGAGTCCAAGAGAGGATACAAGTAATTTGCTTTGAGAAATAGTTACAAATATATGATGTTTGTTTATTATTGTTGTGTAAACTTTCTTTTATTTATGAAATTTGTATCTTTTTGTATATTTCTCATGAGTTTTATGTAGTTTTCTTTGTGTTTCTCCCTACTCTGAGATATTGTGAAATGAAGAGATAGTTTAGATGTGTCAATTTTAAAATTTAAAATAAATTATGCTGATTTATCCACTCTATTCTTAATTTACTTTTTGATTTGGCCAATTGAAATGTTAAAATCTGTTGTGAAGCATATGATCTGGGAAATGGAGCATGAGTTCTACCATAAATTGAGAATCACATTCAATTTTATGAAGGAGTGTTTCGTTCATGGAATTGGGTGCAAATAAATTGTGAGATATATATTATTGGGTGAAGAATTGGAGATTTTAGGGTGACATACTAAAATCCCCAATTTGGTCTTAGTGTTTAAGAACTAAAGTGAGAGTTAGCCTTTAGGAGTAGGGAAGTGGGAGCTCTGTAGTGAGAGCCGGTATCCTTCCAGCCTAACCGCAGATTTAGAGACTAAACCTAAGATTAGCCAACGATTCTCTATAACACTTTACTAAGGGTAGAAAATTAAAATTGCTCTTATTTGGCACAATATAAATTGAAACCATTTATCTCTCTCATTTAACCAAAAACTCATTGTAGTGGGAAATATGCCTTCTCATATTTGATAACTTCATCATAGAAATATAGTTTGGTAGTTATAGTTTATTTTTACTTTACATTCTTGCTAGTAGTTAATAAATTTGTTATGATAGTACCTTAAACATTTGAAATTAGTATAATATAATCTCTTTATTATTGTGAAATTCCTAATCTAAATTACCATCTCCAATCTAAACCTTCACCGCGAGATTGATATTTGAGGCTTAAACAAAAAGTTCTGTATTACTTGATAACCATACATATATTTGCATAGAATCCCAACATAAATTGCTTTAATTTCTTATTCATAAATAATAAACCAAATTTTTGTGTTGCTGCAAAGCGAAGTCAACTTTATTAATTTTACACAACTATAATTTTCGAAATCAAGTTTTTGGCGCCGTTGCCGAGGAAGGTAATTGTAAATTAAATAGATTTGGAAAATTAGAAAATTTACTTATATATATAATTAATAATCATTAAAAAATCATAAAAAATCATTTTAGAGTATTTTAAAGAAATTTTTCTTTGCTTATTATATTTGTTTATGCATAGTATTATATATGAATGTTTAGTACCATACGATTCAAAATCAGAACTTATTATTAAAAAAGTTTAATAACAACAAAAAGAAATTAGAAATTTAAACAAAATGGAAATAACTTAGATAATCCAATAAATGAACATCGACAAATACCTTTAAGAGATTATGCTAATCCTACAACAAATGAACTCCACCTGACTATTCAAATCTCTGATGTTGTTGCTAATTCTTTTGAGCTTAAACCTGCTATTATCTAGATGATACAAAATAATTAGTTTGGAGGAACACGTATTAAAGATCCTAACTTACATATTACTAGTTTTCTCGAAATATGTGCTACTTTTAAATATGATGGAGTGTTTAATGATGCAGTCAGGCTCAGAATTTTTTAATTTTTGTTAAGGGATAAAGCTAAAGCTTGGTTAAATTCATTAGCACCTGGATCTATTAGAACTTTGGGAGAGCTATCATAAAATTATTTGGCTAATTATTTTCCACCCTTTGAAAAATTTTAAGCTTAGAATGATATTACATCTTGTTATCAGTTCGAAGGGGAATCAATATATGACGCCTGGGAAAGATTTAAAGATTTCCTTAGGAGATGACCACACCATGCTTTACCAGATTGGTTAATATTTAAAATTTTTACAATGGATTAGTAGGATTACTTAGATCTATTGTGATGCTGCTGCAGGTGGATCAGTAATGTCAAAATATTTTGATGAAGCATATTCTTTAATAAAGGAAATGACTACTAACAATTTTCAATGGCCCTCTAAATGGGTAAATCCAAAGAGAGTGACTAGTATTCATGATTCTGATGTGATGTTTATTTTAGCATCTTAAATTGCTGCTATATAAAAAATGATTGATCAAATTAGAGTGAACTATTCTCAAACACCACCAATGTTAGAGAAAAATTAACTAGGACAAATAAGTGATAATCAATCATTTTATGAAACTGTGAATGCAATAAATAATCAAAATTATAACCCCTATTGTAATTATTATAATCTTGGATGGAAAAATCACCTTAATTTTAGTTGGAATAATTATAAGAATTCGGTGAACCCCTCAGGAAATTCAAATAACCAAAGGAATCCTAACTATAAACCTTATTATCCTCCTACATTTAATAATAACTCATAAGTTAAGGAAAAGAAGTTGACTATAGAAGAAGTAATGTTAAACATGGGAAATCAAATACAAAATCAAGGGGCTGCAATTAGGAATATTGAAAATCAATTAGGACATATTGCTACTGCACTTAGTAACAAACCTTTGAGAATTCTTCCGAGTACAGTTGAAGTTAATCCAAAAGATCAGAATAAGGAATAAATTAAAGCTATTCAATTACAAAGTGGAAAAGAAGTGAATACAAGAATCGAAAAAGAAACTGAAGTTGAGGAAAAGAAGGTAGAAATTGAAAGTGACAATGTTAAAAATAATTCAATACAAATTCTTTTAGAAAAGCTGCTACCTCCATTTCCTCAATGATTGAAACAGAAGAAGAAAGATAAAGAATTTACAAAATTTTTGGAAATCCTTAACAAGTTAACGATAAATATTCCTTTCATTGAAGCTTTGTAACAAATGCCAAGTTACGTGAAATTTATGAAGGATATACTAAAAAAGAAAAGAAAGTTTGTAGATCACGAGACTAATGCTCTTAGTGAAGAGTGTAGTGCTATTATTCAGAAAAAGCTTCCTGAAATATTAAAAGATCTTGTGAGTTTCACTATACCTTGTGCTATTGGTAAAAAGTTTTTTAGAAAAGCCTTATGTTATCTTGGAGCTAGTATTAACCTAATTCCTCTATCAATTTTTAGGTGTTTAGATTTAGGAGAGATTTCCCCTACTACTGTAACTCTTCAGTTAGCTGATCCATCAATAACTTATCCTAAAGGAGTTATAGAAGATGTATTAGTGAAAGTGGATAAATTTGTTTTTCTTATAAATTTTATTGTATTAGATATTGAGGAAGATACTGATAGAGATAGCTGTGATAGATGTTCAAAAAGGAGAATTAATAATGAGAGTCAATGATCAAGAAGTAACGTTTAATATTGTAAAAACAATGAAATATCCAGCGATAGAAAAAGATAATGAATGTTTTAGAATTGAAGTTACTGATTATCTAAATAATGAGCTATTTAATGGAATGTTTGAAGAAAAATTAAGATAAGAAGAATAGTTTGAGAATGAGAATGAAATAAAAGAAGAGAATTCTGATTATGTTCAGGACAAATTTGAAACTTTAGAACTTTTAGAAAGTGATAATAAAAATCTTATTCCTTCAAGTATTAAACCAGCTGAACTTGAACTGAAAGTATTACCCGTCCATTTAAAATATGTGTTTTTAGGAGATTCATCTACATTGCCTTTTATTATATCTTCTGATTTAACTGAAATTTATAAACAAAAATTAGTAGAAATGTTTAAAAGATATAAAAAGGCCGTTGGATGGATTTTATAGATATTAAGGGAATCAGTCCTTCAATTTGTATGCACAGAATTATATTAGATGAACAATACGAGCCTAAATCTGATCCTTAGAGGAGACTAAATGTGATAATGAAAGAAGTTGTTAAAAAAGAAATCTTAAAATGGTTAGATGTTGGAATTATATATCCTATTTCAGACAGTACTTGGGTATGTCTGATTCACTGTGTTCCAAAGAAAGGAGGAGTGACATCTGAAGTAAATGAGAAAAATGAATTAATTCCAAAAAGATAAGTTACATGTTGGCGAATCTGTATAGACTATAAAAAATTAAACACGGTCAGCAGGAAAGATCATTTTCCTTTACCCTTTCTAGACCAAATGTTGGATAGATTGGCTAGAAACAAATATTACTATTTTCTAGATGGATATACCAGGTATCAATAAATTCTAATTGTTCCTGAGGATCAAGAGAAAATAACATTTATATGCCTTTATGGAACATTTGCTTTTCGTATAATTCATTTTGAACTATGTAATGCACCTGCGACATTTCAAATATGTGTGATGTCAATTTTTTGTAATTTAATTGAACGTGGAATGGAAGTATTTATGGATGATTTTTCTATATTTGGAACTTCATTAGAATTATGTTTAAATAATTTACAAAAATTTCTGGAATTATGTGAAAAAATCAACTTAGTACCAAATTAGGAAAATGTCAATTTATGGTTGCAAGAGGAATTGTAATTGGGTAAAAAATTTCTGAAAATGAAATTGTGGTAGATCCAACAAAAATTCAAGTTATTAAGAAATTACCGCCTCCTACTACGGTTAGAGGGGTGAGAAGTTTTCTAGGACATGCTGGTTTCTACAGACGTTATATAAAAGTTTTTTCAAAAATTACTAAGTAATTATGCCAACCTTTAGAAAAGGATACAAAATTTAATTTTAATGAGGAATGCATAAAAGCACCTAAACTACTGAAAGAAAAATTAATCACTGTCCTATAATAGTTCCACCTGATAGGGAGAAACCAATTGAAATAATGTGTGATGCTAGTGATCATGCTATTTGAGTTGTTCTAGGACAAATGTATAACATGGTTTTTAAAGTTATATATTATGCTAGTAACACTCTAAATGATGCTCAAATTAATTACACCACGCCTAAAAGAGAGTTATTACCTATTGTTTATGCCTATAATAAGTTTAGACCTTATTTAATTAAGGCCAAATGTATAGTGCATACAGATCATTGCACTATCAAATATTTGATGCAAATGAAAGATGCTAAACCAAGATTAATTAGATGGATATTTCTTCTACAAGAGTTCAATTTTGTGGCAGTAGATAGAAATAGAAATGATAATCAAATAGCTGATCATTTGTTTGGGCTAGGACAAGATTTTTAACTAATTTTACAAATGAAATTTTGGAAACTTTCCCTAATGAACAATTGTATAATATTAATGTAAAGGATTTATCGTGGTATGCCGATATAGTAAATTGTATTATAAGTGTTATTCTACCACTGGATGTTAAGAATCAACAACTATGGAAATTTATTCGTGATTCAAAATTCTTTTTTTGGCATGACCCACATTTATATAAATAGTGTAAAGATATAATCATTAGAAGATGTATGCCTTATGAAGAAACAAAATAAATAATTGAACGACGTCATGATTCTAAATTTAGAGAACATTTTGGATCTAGTCGAACTGCACATAAAATTATGCAACCTGGATTTTATTGGCCTACTCCTTTCAGAGATGTTAATGAATATATTAAAATATGCGATCGATGTCAGCGAGTAGGAAATATTTCTAAAAAAAATGAATTCTTTCTAAATTATACATTAGAAGTTAAAATTTATTAAGTGTGGGCATTAGATTTTATGCAACCATTTATGCCTTCATTTTAAAATTTATATATAATGTTTGCTGTTGATTATATGTCTAAATGGATTGAAGCTATTGCTGTACCGAAATGTGATACTCGGAGTGTTTCTAAATTTTTAAATAAATATATTATTACAAGATATGAAATGTCGAGATTGATTAGTACAGATGAGGATCTCATTTTAGGAATAAGAGGATCGAGAAATTTGTTAGAAAATATAATATTATGCATAGATTCTCTACTGCTTATCATCCCCAGACTAGCGGTCTAGCAGAAATATCAAATCTTGAAATAAAATGAATATAATGAAAGCTGTAAATTCTTATAAATTAGATAGGCCTGCTATATTAGATACTGCACTACGGGCATACAAAACTGCCTATAAGACTCCTATTGGAATGTCCCCATCTAAATTTATTTTTGGTAAAACATACCACTTACTAGTAGAATTAGAACATAAAACATATTTGGCTATTAAGGAATTTAATTTTAATCTAAAGGATCCTGTTGAGAAAACAAACTTGAGGAGATTTGAAATGAAGCATATGATAATGCAAAAATATATAAAGAAAAAATGAAAATATGACATGATCGAAAGATTATAAAAAAGTAATTTGAACATATACAAAAGATTCTATTATAAAATACTAGATTGAGATTATTTCCAAGAAAAACCTAAATCTAGGTGGTTAGGACCATTCAATGTGATTAAAGTTTATCATTATGGAACTATAGTTATTAAAGATCCTAAAACTGGAAAGATATTTAAAGTTAAAGGGTATCGATTGAAACATTATTATGAAGGGCATATACCACAATTTAAAGAAATTTTAATGTTGAGTCATCTAGATTAAACATTGGTACATCGAGCTGATGACGTTAAACTAAGCACTTTTTGGGAGGTAACCCATGTATTAACAAACTTTTGAGCATCGTATTCACCAGACGTTCTTCCTCTTTTTGTGCAGGGAGCCATAAAAAATTCTACGAAAATCAAAATAAATTTCAAATAAATTATTAAATCACAAATATAACTCCCTAAGTAAGATTATTTTGTAAGAAACTTTTCACCATAAGTTTTCTTCAAGCATTTTCATCAAAAATCCTATTTTTCAGATCTCCCAAAACCCATTGTGAAAATTAAAATTTCAAAGTTAAAGTGAAGTTCTTACCAAGAGAAGATGAAATCTATGATTTTTGACCTCCTAATCCTTCTCCTTAGCCCGCAATGTGATGTCTTAGACTAATGGTTGGAGGTGAAAGATGACCAAGTGGCAAAAATGGAGGTTTTCATGTGATTTCATGGGTTTTTTAGCCAATCTGGTGCATCATGCCCTAGAGCATATTTTTGTCAGATCTCGATTTCTGTGAAATTCTGCTCCGTACCGCTTTAGATCAACCTTTATTTGACTCAAATAAACCATTCTAAGTAAAATTAAACATCAAACTAACACCAAATTTTTACAATCAATAAAAAACTCATATTTATATACAAAATCCATGTTATTACAAACTAAAATTTTTCAAGCCAATACATAACAAATTCAGTGTTTTAAAGCAAACCAACGTCCTAACTCTAAAATCTAAACATCAAACTTCAAAACAATAAACGTAAATAATGCAACAATAGAAAGTAAAGGTAATCTAACATAACAAATTAAAATAAAAAAAACTAGAGAAAAAATTCAGTACTTAACTCAACTTTAAACATCTTCTTCACTCTCGACCTCCTGGATATTTCCCATAGACTTGTAGTGCACATACAGTTTGTAGAAAGGCCTATACAAAAATTCATCAAATTAATTTTCCTCTTCAATCCACGCATGCTTCTTGAACATACGTACTAAACCATCTTCAATATGCCCTTTATGTTTAAAATGTTCCTTGAGGCTCAAATCCAGGTGATCCAATGTTTCAAAAATATTCTCAATTGCATGCATAAGATTATGCACCTCTTTCTCTATCTTCTTGATTCTCTTTGAAAGTGCACTCGAGTTGTAATAAGGTTGAATATGTGATGAATTCTGGGACCCTTTATTCATTAGTACATTCATATCATTTTCATCTCCCATTCCAATGCAACTGCAATAGACTTCCGGATCCATCAGCTTCCAAGGCAATACTACTTTCTCCCAACTTTCTTCATTAACTTGTGATTGACAGTAGAGTTGGAAAATAGTAGATGGATGTTCCAATCCAGTTGCAGATCCATTCACGATCAAACCCAAATTTGATTTCACAATTATGGCTCCAATATTAACAGGTTTACCAATTTTAATACAGTAGTTCAGGATAACACTTTCCTTAGTGATCTTACTAATTTTCATAGTAGGCAGTAATTTTGAGTAAATGCAGAAATGCCATGCCTTTGAAGTATGATTTAACAATGATGCAGAAAAATTCACATTCTCATCATCTCAGGCTTCCCAATTAGCATCTTCATCCGTAAGGTAATGATAGAGTTCATCCATGTTGTCTCTTGTAGGGGTAAAATTTTCTTAGTGGCAGACAGACACGTTCACGATCAGAAACATTTCATTGATTCTCAAAGGAGTGAACTGCACAGTTGACGTTATTTTTAGTTGGAGAGTTGCCTGTAAGAAGCTGTCGGTCACCGAAATCAAAATCCCAGAACTCACTTTGGAAGGACGTTTTAATTTACATATATATCTAGTTTTAAGAAAATATAAAATCAAGCTGATCACATATTTTTCATAGTTTAAATGAAAGAGTGTTGTACCTCAAATCCTGTATCTATCCCGAAGGATAATTTTTCATAGTTTAAAATGAAAGAGCACTGTACCTCAAATCCTGTATCTATCCCAAAGGATAACATTTAAGGATGAGGCTCAATCAAATAGACTAAAGAATATATGACATCCATTTAGTCTGCGAAACCTTTGTATTTGCCGACAAGTTCCTTTATTTAATATAAAAAATTAAATAGGATTTATATTAAGCTGGGTTCGGACATGCTTTTTATAAGGGCAAGCCCCTATAGTTAATTACATCTTAAATGACCAAAGTCACCTAAGAAGACTACGATAAAAATCAAAAAATATTAACTTCAAGGAATTCAAAATGGTAGGACTTTTCAATGAGATTGGTGTTGACCTCACTTTTGGTTGATGTCTAGAAACTTCTTTAGTAGCCTAGGTCTAGCCATAGGACTTTCCTATTGACTAGTCTTAAAAAACTAGAAGAGGTACCCCACCATTAGAAATTCAAAACTCTTCTTTTTACTCAACTTGAAATTCCACATATTGATCTTAACCTCTAGCATTTAGTAGGTAAGATCATTATAAG
>JXCR01138112.1:5822-23668 GCA_002079205.1 Phalaenopsis hybrid cultivar
TATATATATATATATATATATATATATATATATATATATATATATATATATATATATATATATAAAATAACACTAGTACCTTTATCTGCTTCGTCGTGGCATATCATTATTTCTTGCTGTGTAATGATCAGAAGCTCAAAGTGATTGCACTCGCAGATGTTCTTGTGTGACCTTATCAATGATACCATTACATCATTTGGTATGCCTACCTGATTAAACTATGTAAGTATATGCGATTCTTGTAGTATTGATGGAGAAGACATGTAATACTTTCCTAGATATTATGGCATCATAGGCATTAAAATGAGTGTCATTATAGGAGTTCTTGGAAACAAGTATGCTAATGTATGTGGTTGTGTAGAGCATCTTAATGGTTCCCTTTGTAATGATTGATTGAATAAAGGTCATTGTGTATATGAAGAAGCATTACTTGGGTATTCAACACCTTATAATGATAATGTACCTGGATATCACATAGGATGTTGACCTATATAAGTAGACGATCTTGAGTTCTAGGGTCTAATAGGATAAGCCAGTTTTAGTGCTTAAGTATTAAATCATTCATGTTAACCTCTACACATATCATCTATGATATACATGTTCCCACAGAAGGCACAATATTATTTTTCTTGATTCGATTATTTCATATTAAATAGGGTTATCTTCAACTTTTTGAAAGAGGGGTTGTGATGCCTCCTTTGACTCCAAAAAATAGCTGTGGTGTGAAAATAAAAAAAAATAATATGAACATAAAAATATGAGCGTAACAACTAAAAAAAATTATGACAAGTGATAATGAAATTTAAAAGTCATGCCAACACCATTTCCCCATATGCTTAGGATAATAGTTAGTGGGTGGATTTGTCGATGTCTTTAGTAAGTATAACAATGGGTATGACTCATACTTGCCCGAGTGTCGTTTGAGCCAATTTTCGTTGCTCTCATCAATATTATCACCTTTTATAACAAATGCATGTTTGTTCTCCTATAATTTAATATAATACTAATGAAAATTAACTTAGTCTACATTAACTTTTCCCCTACCATCAACACTTCTAAATTCAGTTTCTATCGGCTCCATGTATATTTGTTGTATAGCCCCAAATTGTCTCAACACATAGTCTGATAAATGTCACTCAACTCGTCCTTTGAAGATTAGTACTACACAAACTACCAAATCAGTATTGTAGATGTGCATGATTCAAGAACTTGGAGCATTGTCTAAAAATTGTAGGGCGCCCGAATCACCTGTGTAGTTTTTTTGTTAAAGTTTCGGAGTACAATAAGTTAAATAAATATGAAAATATTCAATGATGATAACTATACTAACCTAGTTTTGTAGTAAGCAATCAATCTCATCTGTGTAGATTTTAATAACACTTGACCTCATCTCTTCTTTTTGATTCTCACCCTATTTATTAAAAATATGGTTATTCAAATAAATAATAAATTATAACAATTAGAATTAAAAAATTATAAAAACTTTCTTAGGTACCTATAGCCCAAGCTTTCCCCTTGAAGCTCTTAGGGTACGATATATATAGTGTAGGCCTCCAAATGTATAAATGCTTCTATATCCAAAACTATAGAAGGTGTAAGCAACCCACCATATGCACACAACTAGGCTTAATGGCCTCTCATTTAAATGTGTTAAAGGGTTTAGGGTATAAATGCTTCTTGAATGAGGTTTTTATAACACATTGTAGGTAGAGCGCAAGCCTTTATTAATTAGTGAAAAGATAAATAACAACTATTTTATGATTACAAATGACTAGTTAAAATTTCAGAAAAAAAAAATTTTAAGAGATTGAGGCCACATTTTACACATAGCCTTCCCAAATTAAAATAAAGTACACGACAAAAGTTAATAAATAGTTCATAATTTTAATAAAATAAAAATATATAAGAAAGCAATCATTATGTTGCACAATTTGTGTCACGTAGTTAGCATGCCAAAATTTACCGAGAAATGAGTTGATCGTACAATGCAAATGCACGTGTCAAGTAGTATGCAGTCTAAGAGTCTGGATATCTATCTCATGAGAAAATGTTGAACAATTATTCCTGTAACAAAAATCTCTAGTTTACTAATCATGTGAACCCAGCTTGGTGCGCTCGTTAAAGAGGTATGAATCCTAAAATACTAATAGATTAAATTAGAGAGTAGATGGTAGAAAGCAAAGAAAAAGGAAGAAATCTTAGGAGTTCTTCAAGAGTAATGAGGCTCATGTCTCTGTGATTCATGGATAGTGGTAGATCATGGTGTACCTAAATATTTTCCTTCGTGATAGTTGTCAACCAAGGCTATAGATTCTTCTTATAGCTATGTCTAAGTCAAAATAAGACTAAAGTTGAGACTTCCTCAATCCCTATGACATTTCACAGAAATGTTCTAATCCCTATAAAAGGAAGCAGAATCCTACTGGAATATCTTTATCCTTTCAAGAGTCTATAGTTAACAATTTTGTCTCAGCTATGCAATAATTAGAGATCATAACTTCATGAAAGATTTTAATATCCTAGTTGGTCAGACTAGGTAAATGAAATTCGAATGTTAACCAACAACATAAGCCATGAAACCGTGAAAAATTTTACATGAAAACAACTCAAAAAACAATGATAAAAATCACTTCCCCTACATCACAAAGATACAAAGAAGAATTTAGCCTCTATTCTTTGAGAAAATAATAACAAAAATAGTTATACAAAATTACTTTATAAGAAATAAAGACATGTTACACTTATAATAAACTTGTCTCCTCCACAACAACAGTAACTCTCCCTTTCATAAAAAACTCTCAAGACAAAAAAAAAAACTAGAAAATCACTTTTAAAGGTTTCAACCCAAGGGAGGATAAATATCTCAAGGGAAGCACTCAAAATCTCTCCTAATCTCTATCTCCAATCATCACACAACACACTTCCTTTCCAAAAGAGCCCTAAGAATCATTCTCATAGAAGAATCCAGGAATTTGGCAAGCTAACTTCATTCCAAACATGACTTTTCGTAGGTTGGCGTGGTCACTAATACACCTAAATAATATGTTATTTTAAGTATACATTTTATGCTTATTTTTGGTGATATTGCACTTTAAAGAAGGGTATTTTCATGTTTTTGTTGCAAGTATATCAACTTTAGGTATCTGGAGCAAAAGTAGCAAAAATGACAAAATTTGGAGCCAAAACAGCAAATTTTGGGAATTCGAGCGCCAAAAGTGTCATTTTACAGAGAGCTGGCGCCAGATGGGCCATATTTGACACTTGAAGCGCCAAAACCCAGAACAACGTGGACATAAGCAAGCTGGCGCTAAATGCGTCAGAACTAGAGCCATAAGCTCCAGAGATAACTTTTTGCAAATTAAAGTGGTTTGAAATGAATTTTGTGCAAATTTTCAAATGGACACTTGTTTTAAACACCACTTGGAGTAATTCAATGCATCTAAACACTTTGGAAGGTTCTTTTATGAAGGGATATATTTCTTGGATCAATGAACATGTCTTTTGAATTCGAAAGGGTTGACTTTTGAATAGAATTTTTTAGAGAATTTTGAATTCTTTTTGGTATGGACATTTCTTTATTGCCTTGAAATTACTTCCCACTATGAAAATCAGTAAGCTAACTAAGGAGAGTGTTATTTTGAACTATTTTTTTCAAACTGGAAAACATGTTGATATTGGAGCAATAATTGTGAAATTAGTTTTGGGTTTGATTATCAATGGATCTGCAACCGGATTGGGGCATCCATCCACTATTTTCCTACTATGCAGTCAATCGCATGTACCTTATGAGAGTTGGGAGAAAGTGCTTCTGAGGATCCGATGGATCCAGATGTCTATTGCAACTGTATTGAAATAAGATATGAGAACGATGTGAATGTACCAATGGGTCAAGCATCTCATAATTCATCACCTATTCAGCCTTACTTCAGTTTAGATGTACTTTTGAAAAAGATTACAAAGATAGAGAAAGAGGTACAGAACCTTATGCATGCAATTAGGAACGTTTTTAAAATGTTGGATCACCTGGATTGGAGACTGAAGGAACATTTTGAACATACTGGTCATATTGAAGTTGGTTTGGTATGTATTTTCATGTAAAATGCTTGGATTGGGAAAGATTCAACTGATAAATTTCCTTATCGACCCTTCTACAGCTTATACGTACACTAACAATCTATGGGAGATATCCAGGAGGATGAGAGCGAAGAAGATGTTTAAACTTAATTAATACACAAAACATTTTGTTTAGTACTGCTTGTTTGTGTTAATGTGTTATGTTGGATTGCATTTACTTTTATTGTTAAACACTATTTATGTTTGTTTTTAGTATTTTGATGTTTAGATTTCAGTGTTAGGATGTTTTGGTTTGCTTTGGACACTGAAGTAGATGTTTTTTGGCTTAAAAATATTAGTTTGTAATAGCAGGGATTTTATATATAAAAGTGAGTTTTGTGTTGTTTGTAAGAGTTTGGTGTTAGAGCAATGTTTAAATTATGATTATAAATGTTCATTTGAGTTAATTAGAGGAAGTCGTAAAGCAGCACACAATAGATTTCCACAGAAAACAAAATCTAGAATAATTAAGGCATTGGAGCTAGATGAGCCAAATTGGCACATGATGCACCTGTTTACAGAGAGTTGGCGCATGATGCACCAGATTTGGCGCTAGATGCGCCAAGGTTCTGAAAGCGCCAGATTGCCTAAAAAACCATGTAATTGTATAGTAAAACTCTAGTTTTACTGCTTGGGTCGTCTCCTACCTCTAAACCATGACCTAGAGCTTCACATTGTTTGCGTTAGAGAAGATTTTAGAGGCAAAAGATCTTATATTTCATCTTCTCTTGGTAAGAGTGTCACTTTAACCTAGAAATTTTTTATTTTTACCATGGATGTTTCCTACATTATGGAAGATCCAAAATTTGAGATTTTTAATGGAAAAGCTTAAAGAAAACTCATGATGAAATGTTTTTTTACCAAATAATATTACTTGGAGAGTTAGATTTTTTATTTGATAATTTATTTGAATTTTATTTGGATTTTCATAGAAATTCAAATGGCTCCACTAGTAAAGAAAGGAAAGCCGACAGATGATTTTGACGCAAGAAGATTTGTCAATTTTAAAGCCCAACATTGTTATAACACTCAAATGGAATAAAAAAAGTTGATCCAAGAATGGGCATTTGCTAATTGGGGTGGTGAGATCGAGAGGTTGATCATCGCCAAAAATTGGGAAAGGTTTTGTTACTTCACTGTAGTAGCGATTGTACCAATGATTTGAGAGTTTTATGCCAACTTGAGGTTTACCATTGACGATCACATCCTTGTGAGAAGTAAGCAAGTTGAATTTTCAAGAGATAGGATCAATACTTTTTATGGGCTGAGAAATGTATTCCATTGCTAATATGCTGCATTCATGATGACTGATGCATCACTGGATGAAGTGATTTCTTTTCTAACTGATTGAAGAGGATAATAGAAGATTAAAAATAAAAAGAAAGTTTACTTCTCCACTTCCATGATGACTTTTCATTCAAAGGTATGACACCACTTCATCTCTGCTAAATTATTGCCAACAAATCTTCTAAGCGAAGTAACAAAGAATAGAGCGGTGCTAAACTTCTGCATTCAGAAAATGAAGGCAATAAATGTTGGTGCTCTCATAATTCGTCATGCTCAGATTATAGCTAATAGTGCTACAGCCAGTGGATTGGGTTACCTTGCCCTGATTTTCACTTTATGTGACCAATCAGAAGTAGAGTCCCATAGAAATGAAGAAAGGATGCAATCATAAAATCATATTGGGAAGCATACGGTTCAAAGAGTAGAATCTTTTGTTGAGTGTAGGAGTGGAGGTATTGATAGACCCTCTATATTAGCTGCAGGAGCCTCTACATCTTGCTTTGCTTCACTTGAAAATATTATAGAGCAGCTTATGATTCAACAAATGGATATAGTTAATATATAGAATCATATTGGAGCAATAAATGCTTATAATGATGCGTATAAGCAAAGGAGAGTTCATCATGATATAACTTTTGAGGAAGCTATGGTTAAATATCTTAGGGGTGAATACAATGTGGAACTTCCAACTTGCCCCAGCTTCACTTCTTATGCTCCAATTCATGATGAAGAAGAAGATGAAGAAGATAATGATGAGGAGGAAGGCGGCGAGGACTGATATTCTTAGGAGTTTGGTTTCTTTTGTTTATTTGTTTGTTATCTTGGTTATTATGTTGTTAGTTGATGTCATTTGAAACAATTGTGGTAAAAACTTTCATTTTGTGTTGTGGACCTAAATTGTAATAATAACAGTAGATTTTTACTTTATATACACTTTTAGTATTTTTAGTTTTTGTTTCTATTTTTAATTTTCAGCAAATCCTTTAGAATATATTAGTTTCATTTAATGTTTTAAAGCCTGTATTTTTAAAGTTAGTACCTGCAGTATAACAGAGCCCAGTTTCATACTAAAAAATCCTTTACATGTTACTTTTTATTTTCATGCATTTACTGTTTTCTTTTTACCTATATATTTTTATACTAAACATTTTTAAATCACTTAAAAACTTAAGTTAAGAAAATTTTCTTTTAAAAAGAAGTAAACTAAATTTTATTTTCTTAAATTAACTATAGTTTTAAAATTATTTAACATGACCTAAGATATCAAGATTTAACTTTAAATGATTATAATTATGTTTATGAATATTATGGTAAATTTAGGTAAGACTTTTTAATAATGAAGGTCAATTTTTAAGTTAAAGATATTTGGTACAAAAACAAAAGACTATGTTTTTCTATTTAAAGTAAAGGAAATTGTATTTTGAAGTATTAAAAATTTTAGAGTTTCATGTAAGAAGAAAAAAATGAAACTTTATGAAAAATCATAAACTAATATGAATTTATAAAGTGAAGAAAGCTAAGGTGTTTTGACTTTAAGAAGAGGATAGTGAAGTTCAAAATTATTAAAGGCTATCCAAATATAGTAATCCTTACTTGAAAAAGAAAAATAAAAGAAGGGATTGAAAAGATCCTAAAAGCAAAAAAAAAAAAAAGAAAAGGAGAAAAGGAAAATACAAGAAAAGAAAAATGTGTGAGGAGAAGCTTGAGGAGATGCCTAATAAAAAATTGGCTTCACTCGAATCAACTTAAGAAAAAATGCTTTATTACATTTTCTAAACTTGTATTGGAGTATTAGTAGCATTACTAGTAAAGTTTTTATGATGTTCTTTTTCATATGAATGTTCTAAGTATCCTTAATATGACAAATTGCATTTTTTCTTGAAATGAATAGAGATTCAAAAATCTTAAATTCGATTACTAAGTATTCTTAGACTTAAAGTTTGAATCTAAGTTATTAAATATTTTTCTTAAATATTACTATTTTATTTATTAAATTAAAGTATAGGAGTTATAACTAAATCTCTATCATAAGTCATATGTTTTTATGTAGTAAAAGTGTCACTTGAGGACAAGTAACATTTAAGTTTGGGGGCTTTTGATACACCAAAATAATATATTGTTTTAAGTATACATTTTATGCTTATTTTTGGTAATATTGCACTTTAAAGAAGGGTAGTTTCATGTTTTTGTTGCAAGTATATCAACTTTAGATTTTTGGAGCAAAAATAGCAAAAGGAATGAAATTTGGAGCCCAAACAGTGAATTTTGGGAATACAGGCGCCAAATGCTCCAGAAGCTCCATTTTACAGAGAGTTAGTGCCAGATGCACTAGATTGACGCCAAAAGCGTCATTTTACAGAGAGCTAGTGCCAGATGCGCCAGAACTTGTGCCAGAAGCGCCAGAGATGACTTTTTGTAGATTAAGGCGGTTCAGAATGAATTTTGCACAAACTTTCAAAGGGACACTTGTTCTAAACACCTCTTGGAGTGATTCAATGCATCTAGACACTTTGAAAGGTTCTTTTATGAAAGGATATGTCTCTTGGATTAATGGACATGCCTTTTGAATTCAAAAGGGTTGACTTTTGGATAGAGTTTTGGAGGGAATTTCAAGTTCTTTTTGGAGGGAGGAAGCATTTAATAAAAGAGAGGTTTTGAAGAACAAAAAGGAGGTGCTGTGTAAAAGGGGAAAAAAGAGAGAGAGAGAGAGAGAGAGAGAGAGAGATAGTCAAGGGCTAGAAGATTTTCTTCAAGGATTGTAAGAAAAGAGGGAAGGTGAGAGATTTCTTCTTCATTACTCTTCTAAGAGAGAATTGAGAGTGCTTGTAAGGAGAGAAAGACTTGAAGAGAACTTCTATGGATTTGCTTGGGAAGGATTGTGAGATAGGTTGTCTTTTATTTCTTTTGTTCTACAAACTTATTTTTATATATGAAATTTGTGTTTTATTATATGCTTCTCATGAATTCTGAGTAGTCTTTTTTATACTTCTCACTACTTTGAGACATGGTTTTGTGAAGCATTGATTTTGTTTTATACGATTTTAAATGTCAACAATTTGTGATGATTTGAACTCCGATCTTCATTTACTTTTCGATCTGGCCAATTGAAATGTTAAAATGTGTTGCGAAACAAAAGTTTTGAAGGGCTATGATTTTTACAACGCGGTGAGAATCACATTTGATTTCATGGAGGAGGATGTCATCCACGGAGTTGAGTGCAAATAGATAGGGAAATATACTTTGTTGGATGCAAAATTGGAGATTTTAAGGTGACAAATTAAAATTTGCAATTCTATCCAGTTGATTGGAAACATTTGTGGAATTATTATCCCTTAGGTGTGGGAGTAGTGGGAGCTCTAGAGTGGCAACCGATATCCTCCCAGCCTAACCACAAATTAGGGACCAAACTCTGGATTAGTCAATGTTCTTTATGCACTCTGAAGAGAGTAAAAAATAGGATTGCTCCTATGTTGCACAATATATATATATATATATTCAAATGATTTTAAATTCTTCATAATCCTACACTTATTAGAAAGGGGAAGGATGCTTTCTTAAATTTAAACTCTTCATCATAAAAACTTTGTTTAGTTTTCATAATTTTACTTTTGAAAGTTTAGCGATTAGTTTAATTAACTTTGTCTTTCTACTGCATTTTATTTAATATTCAAATTTAGCACTTCACTTTTGTACTTTAGAATTGTAGTTCACATTATAATTTTAAGAATTGACTATTAGGCATTTCCAACCTCTCTGTGGGATCGATATCTAGGACTCCATTAGAGCCCTTTATTACTTGAACGATACGTATAATTGTGTTATTTTTAGAGGATTTGGCAGTTTAAAGGGTTTTAAAAGATAAAACTATTTTTATTAAAGTTATTTTTGTTGGGATTAATTTGTATATTTACTATTGTATCTGCCATGTGTATTTTGTAATATTGAAAGATATTTGCAAAATTAACACACTAAATCTACTCGCATCTATCACGTAGGGTTTCTAAACCAGGCAACATAGTCACGCTCGACCCCAGTGTGGTCATGTCGCACGTCAGTAAATCTGGTGTGGTCACATTGGATACTGGCATGGTCAGGCTACTGCTCTCGAACAAATGGTGTGTTCATGCTACTTTCAAAGGTGGTCAAACTGCTTTAGGATGCTTTTTCATCAATTTTTCTCGTTCCAAAATGTTCGTATTCCATACCTTTAAACTGCACAATGTCAACAAAAGACTTTTTCAAGTATAAATTTGTAAAAAAATCTGTAAAATAAAAAGTAAAATATAGGATAAAATACAAGCTAATTGGCATAAGTTTTAAGCATGTTAATACCCCCAAACTTATCATATTCCTTGCCTTCAAGTAATTTCATAGCTCAGTTGGGATCCCATGAAAATAATAGGTACTTATGTAGTTATCTAACTATTCAACTTATTTATCAAAGTGAAAGCAAAGCGTTTAAATTTCCTCTCAGGATCAATTATCTTTAATGATTAACAACCCACCCTTTCCTTGATTCCCTTCATTCTATCCTTTAAGAAATCCCATAGATTTTGAAATTTGTATTATTTAAAAATATTTTTCACTGATCTTGAATGTCTTTAAAATCATTTGAATTGATTTATCAAACTTAATATTCCTTAATTTTTATCCTTTGAATAACTTTAAGCTTTCATTAAGGAATCATAAAACTCTTTATCACTTAAGTTCAATTAAACACACTTCTAGTTCATTTTTCTTGAATTTTGTTGTGCCAACCTCAAGCTTCATCTCAGAGTCTTTTACTTTTTTTTTTTTTTACTTTGTCTTCTTTTCTTTTCTTTTTTCTTTCTTTTTCTTTTTCTCCTAAAAAATTACTCTTTTTAGTTAGCAAATTTTTTTCTTTTCCACTCCTAACTATGAGGAATGGTTGTGTTCCTTAAGTAAACTCAACAATGATAATTTACAGTCACACATATATGTTATCTTTTCAGTTTAAAAATTAATATTATATTCAATTGGTTAAAAAGAACTGAAATAAAATTAAAGTCAATTTTGGTTTGCTGGTTAATTTTTAAATTCTACCTTTTTAATAATCTATAAGTTTCTTTAAGAAAAGTTTTGTTGAGTTCTAAAACCTTATTATTAAATCATTGAGGTTAATCTTTCCTAAATGACATTTTATCCTCTTATTAAAAGATTTTGATAAGCAGTTTAAATCAATTTGAATTCTTATCAGGAGTTACCTTGTGAATATTGAATCTTTTACTGAGCTTTGTGAACAACTTTTAGGTTTATAAAAAGGTACAATTTTTCTCTCCAAAACTTACATTTTTTTTCAACTCATGAATGACATGAAGTAGTAGCAAATTAAAAAGCAAATAAGTGCAAAAAAAAAAAGTAAATGCAAGTGTGGTCATATGAATCTCAAAAAACACATTTGTGAGATATGTATGTATAAACTACTCTATAGAGGGACAAGACTCGGCACTACTTCAATTAAAAATTTAAAGCAATTTTTAGAACAAAAATGAAAAGTAAAAATATGCTCAACACATCAGATAACACTTGGGTTGTCTTCCAAGATAGCGCTTCGTACATCATCAGGCTGACAACAAATAGCTTCCTCTAGGACCAAAATTCAAATTTAATAATCCCTGATTAATTGCCTAAGCATTTGTTGATCTTGGAGTTGCAACTAAATCTTAAAATTTTAGCTTTTCTTGTAACTTTTTCATCTTAGTTCAATAATAATCTTCTCGAGGGCATGTATGGAATTTTATCAGATGATCATTCCTGATGGTATATTCTAACTCCAAATTCTTCCCAATTTATTCCCTTATTTGCAGATCAGTGTTTTCCTCACAAGTTGCAAGAAATGGACCCCTAAAAGATAATTCGATATTGCCTAAATTTTGGGTTTGGTTCTACCTAGGTTTTTTTTATGCTTTGGATCTAATTCTACTGAGGCACTCCTAAAGGTGATACCATAGTCTCAACTATCTCCATCACAACGTAAAGAGATGTTCTGAAAAGAAGATTATATTCTTAATTAGTCATTCTTAACCAAATTTCATCCAATTCAGCATGCTCTTTAGGGATCAACTTTTTAGATTTAAAGATATGGCCCTCCACTACCCCTGACATCCTTTGGGGTTCATTGTTTAAAAAATAAGCTAATAGCCCACTTGATTTTCTATGTTTCTAAGGGCAGCAGCTTGGCTTTGTAACTCCTTTATCTATAATTCCTCCATGTTCTCATTTTTTATAAGTTAGTCACTATCCTGGTTATTCCAACTTTGTACAGGAACGACATGGTTGGTTGTCTACACTATGGTTATTATTGGTCCAATTGAAGCTTGGGTATGTCGACCAAATTTAGATGTAGGTGTTTGATTCATTCATAAAATTTGCTACAAATTCTTATAACGATAGGTTATCCTCTCTAAATTGAGTTTTTTAGACAACTTCCCAAGATTGAGCTTGGCAAATGTGATCTCTGCCCCAGTTGTTCCAATTTCCTATAATATTGGCCTTAGTTCTCTCCCAATGTTGGTTTTCTACACTAATTCTATTAATGTTCCAATTAGATTTTAGGTAAATAGTCCAGTTGGGGTTGTAGGAATTGTAATATGGGTTATCAAATCTAGTTCCTATGGTAAGGTGTTCAAAATTCATGTGCTAGCTATCCATTAGTCATAATACTCCTAAAAAGGTATAAATTGGTTTTCCTAAGGGTTTCCCATTCTGAAGTGTTAAAACTTTTTTTTTTGCTTTTTTTTATTTTTTTAACTTTCTAATATTTTTGTAAGCACCTATAAGAACACACATAGTCAATACAGATGCAACAATAGAAATAACAATATAAATAATAGCAGGAGAATAAAAAGTGTCAGACATAGATCATAAGCATATCAACTAAAGTTTTCTTAAAATAATAAAGTTATTAATGCCTTTTTCAATTACGTAACCAAAAACTTGATGTTCTGAAACATGCCAGGAAGTAAGTTAGTTGTAGAGCGCAAGTGCACATGTCAAGTAGTATGTGGTCTAAGATTCTGCATATCGATCTCACAAAAAAATGTTTAACAATTTTTCTTGCATAAAAATCCCTAGTTTACTAATATTGTGGACCTAGCTTGACGTGATCAAAAATGAGGTTTGAACCCTAAAATCCTAAGAAAATAAATCAGAGAGCAAACATATTGACCTCACATTTGTGAGGACTTCTTTTCTTTCTATAGAAGTCTAGGATCTAGCCTTAAGGTTTCCTGGTGACCTTCTTAGATGCCTTGAGATGGAACTCACCCACATATAACTTCTAACCAATTCTACATTCACTTAGGGTTTCATGAGGTTAAATCCAAATCCTTAACTATTGGTTGAGATGATGAAGCTTGAAACTAATAGAAGGCCAAGTTGAATCTTTATAGGTGGAGGATGCCCTAGGCTACCCATAGAGCATAGAGTCCTAGAAACCATTGTGATGACCTATTGACCACCCCCAAATCCCTCTTTGGTCTAGAAGAAGCCCATTGGGCATGAGGCTTGTTCTAGGCTAGAGAAGGGTTTACTCTTTGTACCAAAACCCTAAACTAAAATAAGAAAATCCTAACATCAAAAACTTAGATCAAAAGACAATTAGGCCACCAGGGTTAGGTTTGAGCCCACTTAATGCCTACACCAAACTTAAAGAAACCCAAAGAGCAAATAACCACTTAAATACACTAAATTCAACCCGAAGCTTAAAATACTCAACACCCTTAAAGAAAATCAAAATAAAACTTACTTAATACAAAATTAAAATAAATTAAATTATTAAAACATCAAACCACCACAGACTAGTTAACTTGAGTCCATACCAAAAGCACTAAGATTATCAAGTTGAACTTAGATCAAACCTATTTAGAACAAATGAAATAATAAATTAAATTGAATAGTTTAATTAGTTAGATTAGTTAATCTTAAGAGGCTTAAATGGTAGGCCCAACCAACCAAAGGCAAGCCCACCATTCAATGCCCAAACTTAATCCCAAGCCTTGTAACCCTAACAAAAATCAGGGACTCACATGACCCAAATAACCCACCATGACACAACAACATAATTAAAAATCAAATTAAATTAATTAAGGCTTCAAAAAAATGCAAAATGATAAAATTGCACATTTAACCAAAACACCTTCACAAGGCACCCAAGTCAAGGGCATCTAAATCACCACTTGAGAAGTTTAAACCAAACTAACACTAGTCTTAGCAAACTCACTAAATGTTCTCCCAATCCCCTCAATCCCTTGCTATGCCTCCTTCACCTCCATTAGATCATCCATGTTCAAGCACACCAAGCATGGGGAAAAGCCTCATTTGCTATGTCCAAGCCTCTGAAATTTTTCTGCACATCCTCTGAGGATCCACGAAGGTTCCCCAAGCACCTTAGAGCTTCCCTTCTCGGCCTCCTATGGCTATGAATAGTCCCAACTTGAAAGCTACAGATACAAACTAAGCTCTCCAACCACCCTTCCAAACTCGTAATGTACAACAACAAAAAACATTCCCGCAGTCAAGAGTAACACATCCCTACCATTTACAAGCCTTCATATCACCCTTATTGCCCTAATTCCTCCACTAAAATCTAGGGACATTTATGATCTTGACTTAAAACTCTTCCAAACACTCAATTAAGCATTCCAAAAGCTTCAAGAGGCCCAACATCCATTTATCAATCAAAATTAGACCTTCCTACACCCCTACCATAATCTGAGGCCAAACTGTGGCTCCATTTGGTCTAGCTCATAGCTAGGATCGATTTCAATCCAAATTAAAGCAAAGAAGAAGCTTTGTGGCATCAAGGAGAGCATTTCCATCATCCCCAATTGAGGCTTCACCTCTTAGAACAAGGTATGGGTTCAAAACTCCTAAATTAAGCCTCTATTGGTATTTTATGAAGAAAATAAACAATGCTTGCTCACTTAACAGTATAGATAGGTTTGTATCACTTAAATAAATTTATAGGATCAAAATCCATGCGATTTGGTTAAGTATCAGAGCGATCTTAACCTTAGAATGTGGATGGTTCTCTATTCTCTATTTTGTTGGGACAATGAATGGATGTCATCCATTTTCATGTATTTGAAATGGATGGCAGAGATCAAACAATATGGACCATGGGATCAGATCAACACAGCAGATAGAGGGTCACCTCAGTGCAAATGTAGAAAGGGTAGTAGACCGCATAACACCACAAGAAGTTTCAGAGGGTACAGGGGATGATGCGGTCCCAAAGTGTTTAAGTAGGAAATTAAGATTTTTTTGAATTAATTAAATCCAATAAATATTTAAAAACTTTAAAAATTCATAACTCAACAAATAAAAATCATACAAGTAAAAAAATACCTCTAAACTCAGTGAATAAAGCAGAAAATAATAAAAATAAAAATTTATTTATTTATTTATATTTAACTTTTTAATTAATTAATTACCTCAGATAATATTTTAATTATAAAAAATTAAATATAAATAAGAAACATATAAAATTTTTAGTGATTATTACCTCTATCATTAGGAATGTTCCCTGATTTTTCAAGGGACCTCCCTAAAAAATGTTAAATTTCCTATCAAAATCATTTTTGTTTTAAAAATAATTAAAAAAATTAAAAACCATAAAAACATAAATTAAAACAGAAAATTAGGGCAGTAACTCTAAATATTAAAATGACCATGTTTACCTCTGGAAATTTAAAAATAAAATTAAAACCTTAGGGGTAAGATTATAAAATTATAAACTTTGCATTTAGCTCAAATTGTTTCCTAAATATAAATTAAAAACAAAAATTAACTTGAAAAATTTTAGGATTACATCTTAATGAAAAGATTAAGTTAGTTTAAAAGAAAATTAATTCCATAATTATTCTCTTAATCAGGAAATTACCTTAACAATTAAGCACTAAAATTAGTTTAGGTTCATCTCAGCTTAGACCTAACTCTAAACCAAATTTAAAATTTAAGTTAGGTCTAACCCAACTTAGACCTAATGATACACCTGAAATATATAGTGTTTTTATACATATTTTTATACCTATTTTTGAGATGTTGCGCTTTAATGAAAGGTACTTGTGTGCTTTTCTTTCAGGTACAATAAGATGGATGCAAAATGCTAAAAGGAGTGAAAAAGGGTCAAATTTGAAGCAAAAATGATGAAGCTGTAAAAATGAATTGGAGTGCCTAAGCGCTCAGCATTGGTGCCTATGAGCTAGGTACCCCGCGTTTAAGTGCTAGAAGTAGTTATTTGATGATTCATTTAATTTAAATTATATTTTGAAGTGGTGTTTGAAGTAACCCTTGGTAAAAATATGGGAAATAGCTCATGGACACAAATATTCATTCAATTAGCTTTTGAAAGGAGGAACTTTTAGAAGATTCATTGAATGGAGACACATTTTGAAGAGACACAAAAGTACTTTTTAGATTTGTATTAAATAAGACTTGGATCATCAAAAGAAGAGGTCAGCCTTCAGCCATCATAGTCATCATTCATGCAAGTAATCATCACCACCGTCGCCGTCAGCCACTTTCTTTTTATTTTGAGTGTTAGTTTGTATTTTGAGTGAAGGCAGAGAATTCAAAAGAACTTCAAGACATTTGGTGGAGAGGAATTGGGATAAGGTTTATCTTTGTGACTACACTTGGTTTTAATTTACATTTCTTGTATTTTTGCATGATTTCTACTCTTAAACTCATGTGTGGTTGTGTTTTATCCATGCGTTCTGAGTGGTTTTGTTTATCTTTTTTCCATAAAATGATAAGTAATTAAGTATTTAAGGGAATTTGAGTGAATTATTATACTTCGATGTTAGAAGAAGTTGTGATGATTTGAAACCTTGCACTTCATTTACTTCTTGATTTGGTCAATTAAGATGTTAATACCTGTTGTGAGACTTGTAAGATCTGAGATTGTCTCAGTCAACAAATGGTTAGAATCACATATTGATTTCGTGAATGAGAATGTAGTTCATGAGGTTAAGTGCAAATAAATAGGGAAATAAACTTTTCAAATGTGTAAAATTAGTGGACTTTAGAGTGACAGGCTAAAGCCCTCCATTTGATTAATAGTTTTAGGTTTTGATACGAGATGATAGTCCTCATGTGGAGGGAGAAGAGGAAACTCTAGAGTGAGAACTAGTATCTTCACTACCTAACTAGTTTTAAAGACTATTGAAACTATAGATTAACCAATGTTCTTTATAACATCTCTAGTAAGGGTAAAGAATATTATTGCTCCTATTAGGCACAACACATTTAACATACTTCCACAACAAAATTTCTATACTTATTACTGATTCAGGATAAGGAAAAAGATATTTTAATTACATTGCCTTCATCTTACAAATATTTAGTTAAGTTAATTAGTTGCTTACTTTATTTTCATAAAACCAAAAATTACAAAAACAATCAAATTTTCATTCATATTATAACATCTTAAGTTTAAGTAAGAATATTTTGCTAAGTAGATTTTTGTCATCTAAACTTTCTAGTTTTCTAAAGTGCATATTGTTATTCTCCCAGTGGGTTTAATATTCGAGGCTTATTCAAAAAATCCTATATTACTTGATAATGATATGTATACTTGCGTAGTATCATATATTTAAATATTATTATTGTATTCTTATTTGTTTCATAGTGGAAAACTTACCTAACTTTTGCTTTGGATCAAGTTTTTAACTTTGTTGCAAATTAAGAATAACTATTAAGGAAATTAAGCATATAATCGCATACATCACATTTTACTTCTATATAGAAATTCATGATCAAGTTTTTGGTGCCACTACCGGGGAGGAGAACTGAAAAATTAGAAAGTTATAAAAAAAAAGTTTTTTAAAAGCAAAATTTCTACTTTTACAAAGTCTTATTTAAACTTTAAAATTTATTATAGGAATATTGTAGTGTTGATTTTATATTAAGTTCTTGTTTGTGTGTTTTTATTTTTATTGTTATAGTTATTGTTATTTTATGTGTTTTATAGTAATGTATGCGTAGTTCAGGTTCCACAGGACTTGCGCCTTATGATTTGGAATTTGAAAGAAATTTTAGAAAAATTAAAAAATTAAAAATTACTAAAAATTTTCAAGAAATGGCAAACCAAAATAATCAAAATGCAAAAGAATTTAGACCTTTATGAGAATATGCAAACCCTATGGTGGATGAACTTCATTGTAGTATTCAAAAACCCGCTTGTTGACCTCAATTTTTGTTGAGGTTTAGTTTTTCCTCTTTAGTAGCATAAGGTCTAGCCATATGAATTTTCCTGTTGACTATTCCTAGAAAACTAGACATGGACCCTCACCACTAGAAATTCTAAACTTTTCTCTACTCAGCTTGAAGTTCCACATGTTGCTCTCAACCTCTAANTGATTATTGGTGATGATTGGTACCTCAACTCTACCAAAATACCCATCTTGGCCTTTTACCTCTAA
>JXCR01138114.1:4008-23295 GCA_002079205.1 Phalaenopsis hybrid cultivar
TTACAATAATCTTGTAATAGGAAAAATAATAAAAGGTAAATGATATGAAAGGAAGGGTATAACACTTAGTATCTCCAATAATTAATTCGCATTAATTATTAGGAGATATAGGAAATAACATAAAATAGGGAAATAAATATCTCATTAATTCTAAGGAAATAATTTATTTACAAGAATAAATTATTTCCTAACATAACTCTAATTCTAAGGAAATAATTTATTTATAAGAATAAATTATTTCCTATCATAACTCCTAACATGCATAATAAGCTACAAAAAAAATCAGCATCATTCTGATGAAATTAGCATTTATAAAAGTTTATTCTATATGCAAATAGCTATACGAGTTTCACAATTTTATTTAGTGAAACCAACGGAGATAACCAAACCAATGGTCTGTGGATAAGTTTGCTCATTCAATGTTTTAGTTAGCAAAAAATAATTTGGTTTNTTAAAATTTTGCGAAGATGCATAATAAGCTACAAAAAAAAAAAAAATCAGCATCATTTTGATGAAATTAGCCTTTATCAAAGTTTATTCTATATGCAAATAGCTATACGAGTTTCACAATTTTATTTAGTGAAACCAACGATAACCAAACCAATGGTCTGTGGATAAGTTTGCTCATTCAATGTTTTAGTTAGCAAAAAATAATTTGGTTTTCTTGTTCGGCCATTAATCTAAACAATGCATCAAACCTTGAATTTTAAGTTAAATACAAATCTTTTGAGGGGATACGGAGAATTAGATATTAATTGGTTTGTCCCCTCAACCTAACATATGGCCATTGAACTTCATCGGAAACCAAGTTTGAGTAAGCATAACACTTCTGATGGTAAATATAAATTTCTGTAAGGAGAAATAGATACCGGAGCACATGCTATCCTCCAGCTGCTTCCCAAAGGGCGTCCTATCATTTGAAGTGTAACTGCAGCCATGGAAAAGAATANTTAACATATGGCCATTGAACTTCATCGGAAACCAAGTTTGAGTAAGCATAATACTTCGGATGGTAAAATATGAATTTCTGTAAGGAGAAATAGATACCGGAGCAGATGCTATCCTCCAGCTGCTTCCCAAAGGGCGTCCTATCATTTGAAGTGTAACTGCAGCCATGGAAAAGAATAGAAAGAGAAGAGGAAACAACCAATAAGGGTTCCTACCAAAGAGTTAAGAAACCAAGCAGTGAGAGTGAATGAAGAGATGGATTATGGAAAACAAGAAGAGAACCCGCAGTTTGAGCCGATTTAGGCGATCCAATTAGACTAATAAGAGAAGCGGAGCGGAGAGCGTAACGATTCGTAGAATGATTGAATCCGGCCGAACCGTCCATTGAAGCACAGGGTACCAAAGGCTGGTCAATGGAGAGCCATGACTGCNTTTAAGAAACCAAGCAGTGAGAGTGAATGAAGAGATGGATTATGGAAACCAAGAAGAGAACCCGCAGTTTGAGCCGATTTAGGCAATCCAATTAGACTAATAAGAGCAGCGGAGCGAAGAGCGTAACGATTCGTAGAGTGATTGAATCCGGCCGAACCGTCCATTGAAGCACAGGGTACCAAAGGCTGGTCAATGGAGAGCCATGACTGCCATAGTTATACGACTCTCCCGAACAGTGTGGAGCGACCCTGGAAGCGAGACGATAAGAAGATGGACGGTTCGGCTAGCTTAAGCTAGCCTAGACTCTAATTGTTAGCCGGCTTCTTTAAAAAAAAAGTATTAATGTAAAAACAGTTCAAAATATATTAAATTTAAAAATTTTATAATTAAAGCATTTAAAATATTTTAAAATTTATATATTTATATTTTATGTTAATTGATTTATTATGATTTCTCCTCTAGTTACTCATTGTTTTTGTTATTTTATTACAACACCACCCTGAATTAATATCATTTTCTCTCTTTTGTACTAAACAAGTTGGTTCGTGTTCGAGCTCAAACTCGATAAAATTAATCAAACTCCAGTTCAAGTTGAGGGTGACTCAGACTCATTTACACCCCTAGGTGTTTTTTTCTGGAAAGCCAAAGGAAACATGACTTAGGGTGTGTTTGGGGTGACAGCACAGTGCAGCTGCGATGCCGCACCGTAGTTTTTTTATTTGACAAAACTGTATTTGTTTGCTTTCTCAAAAGGCTGCAGCTAAAAGTTGCGTTTTTCTACTATGTCTGGTTATCTGTAATAGCTAGTAAAAAGATGTGGTCTGATTAAAAAAAAAAAATTGTAACTAGAACCGCAACTTTTTGAACAACTTCTTCTTCAACAACTTCACAACTCCTTCTTCAAATAGTTACAGCTGCCCCAAATAACCCCTTAATATGCGCCTAACATGGAATTTACATAAATATAGCTTTTCTTTTAGAAAATGTATTTGAAAATTTATATAAAATCAAAATATATTCAATTTTATTACAACCTTATTCAGATTGATGTTTCATCACTCAAAGATAAGATGGCCGCAACGATCGAATTCATCATTTTTTATTCATTAATATTAATACTTAATGTTGATGTGAACTTCATCAATATTAAGTATTAGTAAACTAGCATCAAATACAAAAATGGCAATTAAACAATGATGTTATATAAATTGTGATTGATTTGGTTTTATTAAATCATTTTCAAACATTATTTGAACCATCAATCATACTCAAACATATTTAAAATACAATTTTGATATGGTATGAACATCATTTGAACAAGATTCATACAAACATCATTTATAATGTTTTGACATGGTTCAAAAAGGTTTGAGTCAAAGTTTAAACTAATACGTTGAACACGTAGAATAGACTCAATTTTAAAAAATATATATACAAAAGACGATCATTCAACAATTATAACATATCATTATGAGAAGTATTACATCATTACAAATATTTCTAAAATAGCAGTGACACTTGTTATATTTAACCAAGGAGATTTAACATAAATATCACTTCAAACATCATTATTTACATATTTCGCACCCTATAAGTTTCATTTACATATAAAACATCTAAAACTTTACCAACTTCTCAAAAAATTGGCACTCTGTTGTACCTTTATTCCCCGCTTGTTAGAAACACAAGTTGATAGAGATGCTCGAATCTTCATTCTATTGAGAGGGCTTCATGTCGAAAGTGACACTCTGTTATATCTTTGTTCTACTCATTCGTAACATTGCATATTGTGCTTGCGCCTGAACAAGTTTATTCTATTGTAGTCGAACATTTTGCTTCTTTGGGGCTTTTCTCTTCTCTTCCATATGAACAATCATCATGGAAATTAAGCATGAGTTGAAATAAATGTCAATAAATTTTTGAAATGAACGAGCTGACAAAGAATGTCTACTTTAAAAATTTCCTCTTAATACTAAAGATTCTTTCTCTCAACTTGTAATAAACTCAATTTGCTATGCCAAAAAACTAAGCCTGGAATACAACAATCATAATAAAACTAATTTTTTTTACTACCATTTAATGTCTTAAGTATAACCTAGCCATGCACCCAACTTCTTTTTTGGGTCTACATCAGCTTTAGATAATATGATCTTGGCTTAAATTTGCATAGTTTATTGAATTTTAAAATGTGCTATTTGCTTTTTCTCAAACATATATGTGCCTATGACTTTTAATGGACAAGATGATCAATTTTGTCTTAAGCCAAACCTATGCTTAACAAAGGAACTCTTCTAACTAATGTGTGGCCATATTTTTGAACCACTTCAACTTTGATTTGAATTGCTCAAACAAATAGTGAGCATGTGATGTTTAGGGCCTTTAATTCTTTGTTTCTTTAATGGCAAATGCTGAAGCATCTCGGTTTAGATGTTGCAATGCAAAAGAGAAGTATTCTTATTACAAATTTAATTGAAATAGTTTTTCCAACAATATGTTTATTAGTCATAGAACTTATTTCATTTTCTTTATTTTAAGGCTTCTAAAATATGTTTAATATGATCAAGAACTATATTTTGAAAGATGAGTTCAAGCTATTCGTCAACTTCAAAGGGCGTCAAAGATTGCATCATTTAGTGTGGATACAACTTATGTGATGTATATACTTGTTATAAAGGTAAAAAATGTGAAAGGTGATTTTATAGATGTGCAAAAAAATCAAAGTGGATTGCAATTATTTTGAATGGATGGACGAAGATGATGATATCTCATATGGTAAAGACTACACACTAAGATTAGAGTTTGAAGACACGGTCATGAAGAATTTTAAATCCTTGAAATTTCATAAAAAGTTTATAATTATAGTATCAATTTTTTCCTCCTAATTTCAAAGTTTTTGATGTAATTTAGAATAGGAACTATTATTATTATTATTATTATTATTATTATTATTATTATTATTATTATTATTATTATTATGTAAGAGTGTATAAGATATAAATTGTTTATATATTTTTATGTAGTCTTTTGCTTGATATAGTATTTCTTGTCAAATGCAACTTAGTTTGCACCATATATGGTTTCTAAATGATATGATTTATTGGAAATCTTAATGACATGTATTTTAACTTACAGTATTATAACAAAGATAAAAAAAAAAAAAAAACTTAGCAAGTCGCACTAAACCAATCTCACTGTGTTTCATGAATTTGATTATTCATAAGAAAGGTCTATTGCGGTGTTTGTATTTGGCATAATAATATAGTTCCATTCTATTTAAAAGAATACAAGAAAGGTTTTGGAATTAAGGAAAGAAATTATACATGTAAGTTTTGTGGAAAGCAAACTTCTCCTTCAGTAATAATCTCTTCTAGCTTAATTTTTTATCATGCAAGTAGCTCTATTAATGTGGTGAATGTTTTTGCATTGTGGGGCTGAAAGTATAAATACAAGTTTATAAAATATAACTAGCAACCATTGATTAGCAAGAGATAGTTTATTATTTTAGTCAGATTGGTGTAATAAAACTCAATTTCCTCTTATTTCATCTGTCATGAATTGCCAGTTCTGTCAAAAGAAAAAAAGACATAAATGTATTGTAATTTTAAAATGAGGTTGTGGTGATGTTAGAAGAATTTACAGTCTAGGAATATTTTCTTGCCTCAATACGACCCTTGACATAATTACGTCGGGTCCTTTGTCAAGACGGTATGATTATGTGAGTCTTCAGCGTAACCATATCAGTCATGGTGTAATTATGTCAAGCACCGGCGTAGCTATGCGATAAAGTCTGAAGCCTTATTTTGGTAACTTCTTCAGAAGTGATTTTGGCAAATGCTATATAAGAGGCATTTGGACACCCTAGGGGAGCTTGACAACAGTACTTGGGAGGCTTCTTTCAGGTAGATTTACAGTTTCTTCATGAGGCTCTAGTGTTTTCCTTTCTCTTTCTTTGGGAGGAAACTCTTAGGGTTGCTTTTATGTTGGGGGTTTGGAGAGAATGTGAGGAGAGGTTGAGTGCAATTGTATGTGGGACATCTACAAAAAACTTGTATTGAACAAAGTGGATCACGGTGTATTACAAGGATTGATTTGCTCTGGTTTGAGTTTTTTGTTCATCTTGTATTGTTGTCCTTTTTATGCACGCAATAACAATATTCGTGCTTTCTTTTATCACAATCATATTTAGTCTTATTTTCATACTCTTGTGATGTAAATCATATGATTTTCTCATTATTTTATCCAATGGATTTCATTCCATAGATACCTTCTCTATGCTTTGATTTTAGATGTTGATTTTTCAACCTTAATTTATTTCTAATATGGCCCGATATAATATTAAAATCCATTGTGATCAAGGACATCTAATTGTTGCTTAGAAGGTTAAATTGGTCAACACATAATAGCCTAGTTGAATAGACATATTCTCATTAGGAAATTGCAACTCGGATAGGAGACTAGAAAATTACTAGGAAACGTTGCATTATTAGGCCCTCTAACTAGGCTTGGCTCGTGTTCGTCTCATTTGAAATTGCTCGTTTTCGAAATTGACTCATAAACAGTGTGTTTGTATTAGACTCAATTTAAATATTTTTATTCATGTTCGGTTCATTAAAATTAATTGGAAAAAAATAGATGTGGTGTTAGATTCGAACCTTGACCGAATATATGCAAAAGAAGGCGCAAAGCCTCATTACCACACAAGTTGTTATGATTTAAAATTGGATAAAAATATATATAATATATTATTATATAAATAGTATATATAATATATTATTATATAAATAATTATATGATTTTTTTTTCAAGCTAAAACGAGTCGAACATGAGCAAATAAAGAGCTATTCATATTCGGGTCATTTATAATTCGACCTTAAAAAATTTGTTTGTGTTCGGCTCGTTTACTCAAGGAAGGAGCCGAACATGAGTTTTTCGCAAACAATGAGCTTTTTAAACAGAGCACTATCAGAGCTTTGGTTCAGATTTGAGGAAAGACGATGACTGCAGATGAAGTAAATGTTTCAGGGATCGAGAAGTTCGATGACAGAGATTTTGGTTATTGGAGGATGTGGATAGAGAGCTACCTCTATGGGAAGAAACTTTATCTTCCGTTATTGCGGAAAAAACTGAAAAGTATGGATGAGGTTGAATGAAATTTATTGAATTGACAAGTTCTGGGGGTTATTCGATTAACTCTGTCAAGGTATGTTGCACACAATGTCATCAAAAAAATGACTACTACAAATCTCATGGCAATGTACTAATCTCCAAGTGAGAGATTTGTTAAATGTGGAGTCCTAGGTCCCAAATAAAAAAAAAATAAAAAAAAAAAAGGAGAAAGCAACTACTCCGGCCACCCTTCCTCCATGTCATTTCGGGAAAGGATGCCAGGTCCCGCCACCATTTAAAGTGCAGAAAATTGGTTTTGAATACAAGTGCTAGCAGCCGTTCTCTAAGTTTCTTCTTCACGGTTTCCTGTTAGCAAGGGTTGGCTTACGGGTAAAGAGAAGGCGGAGGCTTCTTTTTGCGTTGGTTCAAAAATAGGGGAATATAATCGCATGCAATGCTCTGCGTTTCTCCTCCTTTATAATTTGACTTACGGTGAGGCATAAAGAAATAAATAGCAAGGGCTTTCTTCTCTCCATTACTTGTCTTATTCCTCCGAGTTCGATCTCCGGTAGAGAGAGAGAGACTCTTTCTTATAAGTAGACCTAACTTCGTGGATGTAATCAATTTACCGAATCACGTAAATCTGTGCGTCTTTTTTTTTTCTGATGTAAATTTTCTAATTCCATTTTTCGTTTTCCTCACGGATCGTTTATATACCACAACACCCACCCCTAACTATAATTTAGTTTTCAACACTTCTTATGATTTAGACATATGCTAAGAAGGACTTGTCTTGAATTATTAACAATTATGCGAAATTTTATGATAAAAATATTAAGAAATCACTTAACTGGTGTCACGGAATTGTGAACATTTTTTCTCTCAAAAACTTATACAAACCCTAGTTTAGTTTTCTCCTATTAGGATTTTATAGTTGTTACCTGTGTGCGTTTGACACTTTAAGCTAGATTCAAATGTTCAGTAAACTAGAACTTTCCCTCTTTGAAATATTTGACAAATTTCCTCGTGAGATCAATAGCAGACTCTTTTTTCGTATATAACTTGATCGACATTTATACTTACATGATTAATTAATTGTTTCGAGACAATTATAGGCATCACATCAAAGTAAATGCCGTATATTCTTAATACTTATGAGTTGTTTGATTGTGTATAAATGAAATGTAGAAATTTTATTTTTCTATTAAAATATCATATAATTTTTATAAGCTCGATATACTTATTTTCAGTTATATAGTATTTCATTATAAAAATGAATCAAAATAATACATGATAGAATATATTTAATGTTTTATGAAATTACCACTTCCAGAATCATATAATATATCAGTCTGCATAATTCTCATGACAAGTGCTCATAAAAATCGTTGTTTCAATGAAAAGAGGTAAAACAAATTTACGGCAAAGTCAAAAGTCAACTTCTAGAATTAGCAAAAGATAAATGTGGAGAACTTCAAAGGAAACAATTCTCATGCGGGTCTCCTACAAACCACATGTAATACCAATAGGAAGATTTAAATCCATACCATTTAATTCCTATATATATTTACATATTTAACATATAAATTTCAATTTTTACACATATGCTACTTTACTCATGCATGAAAATATGTATTTCACCTTTTAAAAATTAAGATGGTTGTATTTTTTATGTGATTTGAAATATTTAGATGATATAAATGTTAAAGGTAAAGTTTCAATGTTAGATTTGTAAACACATAGGAATTGGATGGTATGTATGTAAAAAATTTACTTTTTACATTTATACTACCCAAAATCTGTACATAATAGAGATTATATGGGCGTTATATCGACATTATATTCACGTTATATCCTTTATAACATCCATATAACTTCCATGTAACCGATATGTAATCTACAATTATGTGAAAACAGAAACGCATAACTTATGTGTAAGTTCAGGTAAGTTACAAGTAGACTATATAGAGATTACATGAAAATTACAAGGGATATAACGCGAATATAATGTCGATATAACTGCTATATAACCTCCATTATGTACGCAGCACTGCGTACGTTTTACGTACGCATTTTTTTTCCCCCAAAATCACTCATATCACATCAAACATCACTCTTTAACATTTAAAATGTGAACTGCACCATTTCATGTATAGTTAAACTGGCATGCATGTAAAAAATTGAAATTTGAGTGTTGGATGTGTAAATACATTGGAATTGAGTGGTAGGTATGTAAATGTTCATAACATAAATAAATTATTAGACATTCAGAAGCATATGCAAGTTAGAAAGCCGCATTAAAATTAGGAATAAAAATATCATGAACCAGCAAAATTATCATGTAATTTCATAAACATGTAACAAAATAAGCCCATCATGACATAAATTTGTTCTAAGAATTCCATAATTATTTCCACATAAATAAACATGTCATTAACAAAAAAAATAAAAAAAAATCCTGCCATTCTTTTAGGCATAAAACATACAATATAATTGATTTTTATCGTAATTCATCATATGATCAGTAAGTATTTAACCAATCAGCAACTTGTTCTCGTCCAAGAAAGTGTATGTAGGAACTTCCAAATTATACGGCGCCGGTCCCTTCCTAATCCTCCCAGAAATATCATAATGTGATCCATGGCAAGGGCAGAACCAGCCACCANGCAAAAAATTAAAAAAAATCCTGCCATTCTTTTAGGCATAAAACATACAATATAATTGATTTTTATCATAATTCATCATATCATCAGTAAGTATTTAACCAATCAGCAACTTGTTCTCGTCCAAGAAAGTGTATGTCGGAACTTCCAAATTATAAGGCGCCGGTCCCTTCCTAATCCTCCCAGAAATATCATAATGTGATCCATGGCAAGGGCAGAACCAGCCACCAAAATCACCAGCATTAGGCAGAGGGATGCAGCCCAGATGAGTACACACACCCACCACAACAAGCCACTCAGGATTCTTCACCCTCGCAACATCTTCCTCGGGATCGCGCAGCGAAGTGACATCCACGCTGTTAGCCAGCTTGATATCGTTCTCGGTTCGTCGCCTTATGAAGACCGGCTTTCCACGCCATTTCACGGTTACCGTCGAACCTGGCTCGATGCTGGAGAGGTCAACCTCTAGAGAAGCCAAGGCGAGGACGTCTTTGCTCGCCGACATGCTTAGCACGAACTTTAGAATGAACAGACGGAGTAACGAGGCGTATACGAATCGTCCGCCGGTTAGGACGAAATAGGCAAAAGCTCGCTTGCTGGGATCTCCGGGGGGATATCGTTCATGATTGTATTCGTCGTAGAGGATTTGTGAGGTCGGGTTCTTTAGAGCAGCGGTGGTGGGAGGGTGATCGGATAAGCCCACATCTTGATGTCTGGGGACTAGAGATTCAGTTGAGAATCCTGCAGGAAGCCTCAAGAAATAGAAGAGAATGAGTTTGGGATGAAGGAAAAAGATTTCTCATCTGCAGCCAGTTAGGATAACAAAAACTTACATCGAGAAGACGACAGATAAAAACTGTTAAATACATGAAACAGTACAACAACAACAACAGAGCCTTAATCCCACTATGTGGGATCGGCTACATGAATCTTTTTTTTCCGTTGCATCCTATTTAGTGTCATATTTTCATTTAGTTCTAATAATTTAAGATAATTTTTTGTACAATAAGCCCAAGTCTTCCTAGGTCCGCCTCTGCCTTTCTTAACATAAGTCAAATCTAAAACATCTACTCTCCTAATTAGATCATCAGAAGGTCGACGTTTAATGTGACCAAACCATCTAAGACAACTTTCTCTAATTTTGTCCGTCACTGGAGTTACACCAACCCTATCATGAATATACTCACGTTTAATGTGACCAAACCATCTAAAAATTATATTATGAAGTATGTTAAAAACAATCTAAATACATGATAGTAAATGTCAAAAATGATCCCTGATTTTTTTAGGTGTATTCTAATCCCAGACTCTATTGTTAAATTTGATACCTCAACTCCATAAATTTTAGGGAAAATTCCGCACACAACTCTTATGTATTTAAATATTTAACACCTAAGCGTTCATATATACATGCATGAAGCTTGAATCTTTAACATCATATAAAAAATATTATCATCGCTATCTTTTACAAATGAAATATACATTTTCATGCATCGATTTATGACACCAAATTATTACGAATGTAAATATGAAACCTTGGCTGTTAGATATGTAAATACATAAAATTGTGTAGTATGTAGGTAAATTTCTCTAAATTTTAATTAAATTGGTTCTACTGTTAGATTTGATGTTTCTTGGATGGAAATTAGTGGAGAGCAGTTCTAAATGAAGATATTTGAGACTTCTTAGAGTCAAACTCATACTTAATATCATCTCAAGCTCTTAAGATTGATCCAAAAAAATAAAAGTAAAAATGCAAATGCCTTCTATAAAGCTCCGTTCACCAAATATGTCCAAACTTGATGATAGGACTAATTTGATTTGAATTTGCGGAGTTGGGAGGCTAAATTGAATACTTGAAAAAACATTGGATTAAAATGAACACACCTAAAAAATCTAGAATTCATTGTGATCGTTTACTTTAATAGGTTAGATGCTGAAAATGATTATAACAGAACAAAATCAAACAATAAACAAAAGGGAAGTTGCTAAACATAAATTTCTTTGACTAACACCTATATGATTATCCGTAACACTGCACCAGAGAATGTGGAGTGTAAGGGCCCGTTTGGGGCAACTTATTTGGTGTGGTGGCGTTTTGAAAACACACCTTGTCTATTTGGGTAAACTGCATTTTGGCAACTTATGCGTTTTCAAAACGTTGAAAACAGTGTTTTCACACCCCACCTATGGCAGCTTGTTAGCTGCAATATGACTTTTCCAAAAAAAAAAGAAATTTGTAATATACACCGCACCTAGCTTATCAGCAGATTATTTTTAATTAACTTATCAGCAAATTATTCAATAAGCTACAGCTGCCTCAAACAGACCCTAAAGCATTGCGGCAAATGCTATGATTGCTAGCCATGTACACTGAGGGATGTAAGATGCATAAAAAAGAATTAAAAAACAAATACAAATTAATTATTCTTTTTTAAATGATGTTAAACTTACACCTCCATGTAGCAAATCCATATGAAATGAAATATTAATAGAGATTGCAGCATAAAAGAGTTTCGTGCCGCTCGTGCATGAAAGTGAACAAATCAAGGCATATAGAAGTTCCATGCCGTTCTTGATCGTGGCATTAATAATTTCTGCGCAATTCTTGATCAATATTTTTTAGATTCTGATAATGTCGTACAAATCTACAATAATGTAGAGAGTTCAAAGAAATTCGACCACATCGATTGGTTTCAATAATTCAAAAGCCACCGTACCTCACCTAAGAACTCCCCTATCATGCAATTATTATGTTTGCATCAAATAATTGCTTTGGTTCATATAACCAGAGGAAGGATTAAATGAATAAATTACACTTCCCTCTAAGCAATTTATAAAAAATAAGATGTTACAACAACATAATTGTTGGCTTTTGAGTATCTCCTATTATTAGTATATTTTCTTTTTTTTGTATCTTCTATTATTGATATGTCATAATTTTTATTTCCTTCTTTTATTATGGGAAGTTATGATGGATATTATTGTTTTCCCAATATGGGAGTCATCCTCCATTTAAATTGAAATCATTTTTCTATGAAATTAAAGAGGAATAATTATTTTTCTCATCACAAAAACTACATGGTATTAGAGCCCTAATCTTGTCAACATCTTCCGCTCGCATTCTGTTTAGTGACCCCTCCCATGCAGTCTCGATTAAAGCTCGTTGGGAAGGAAACAACCAGATCGCGAGACTCAGAGAACGGGATTGTGACATTCAAGGACCTTGAGACGTTCGATTAAAGCTTGCTGGAAAAGCAATGACCGCATCATTACATTGAAAGGAACGATTGTGGCACTTAAAGGAAGGCTTCGATCAACGACGATTGTGTATTCTTCTTTCGCTCAGTCATCATGATCTCGTCTTGATTAGAGCGATTAGCACTTGCGGCAAAAAGATCTCGCAATTTGAACAAATCAAGGCATAGAGTTCCATGTCGTTCTTGATCGCGACATAAAAAAGTTCTGCACAGTTCTTGATCAATACTTTTTGGATTCTGAGAATGTCATACAAATCTGTAACGATAGAGACATTTTAAAGAAATTCTACCACATCGACTAGTTTCAGTAATTCCAAAATCACTATACCTCACCCAACAGCTCCCATATCGGGTATATAAGCTGAATATTTTCCTCAAATTTTACCACCTTACCTCACAGTTAAAAAGCTTAATAGATACAATTATTTCGAGTGGGCACAAAATTGATCAGCGGGAGAGATAAAATTGAGTATTTAACCAGAGAAATCCAAAAACGTACTACTGCTAATGATCCGTATATGAGAAAATGACATTCCAAAAATTCTCTAAAAATGACACGGCTTATCAATTTTATGGAGTATTCTATATAAAAACCTCATATGTTCCTTCCCATTGCTCTAGATATCTAGAAGGTTGCTCAGATCTTTATTCAAAGTTGAGAATTCTTCACAATTTTTAAGTTGAAAACTCAATTTTATAAATCTAAATAAAATAACTGTGATGTTATTACATATTACAATGAGTTGGTAACATTACGATATGAGCTTGATCAATGTTATGATGATATTTGAGAGAATTCAAATGACTATGCTCGCCACAAGAAAAGAGATGAAAAAGATCGAGTCTACAAGTTCTTAATTGGACTTAATCAGAGTTTAGATAGAGTTCGAGGTCGAGTCCTTGGTAGAAAACCTCCACACCCTCAATTCAAGAAGTCTTTCATGAAGTTAGACATGAAGAGTCCAAAAGAAAAATTATGTCGTACAACAACAAATTATTTGGTAACATTGAACAGAAGAACTCGGCTCCTGTGTCAAAAGGTGTTGATAAGGACAAATATGGGCAAAAAAAAAAAGATGCGAGCATTGCAGAAAATCATGACGCATAAAAAGAGAAATGTTGAAAGCTTCATGAAAAACCTACAAATTAAAAATCAAAATCCAAGCGTGAATATTGAACTTATCAAGCCACTGCTAAAGATACTAAGTTATCTGCTAACTTGAATGAAATCTCTTTCACCAACCTGCAATTAAAGCACTTGCAAAAATTATTTCAATCTCCATTATTATCCCCGACTCTGTCTTACTCTTTAGTACAAAATGATAACTCTTTGTCCACTATATTCGGTGTTTTTCCTAATTTTCCTCATTCTTATATAATCAACTCTAACGCAACTGATCATATGACGGGTTCTAATTATTTTTCTCTTATAGACCTTGTGCAAATAATAAAAAAATCAAAATTATCGATGGTTTTCTCTTAGTAAATGCCGAGATAGGAATTGTCAAACTCTCCTTGTCTTTAACCATTCGCAATGTTCTCCATATTCCTAATCTATCATGTAACATGTTGTCTATTAGTAAAATTGTTATTGATCATCAATGCCAAGCTAACGTCTATTCTTCTTGCTGTGAATTAATCACGAAGATGATGAATGGCAATCTTAAGGAAAAAAATAGACTATTATTTTGAAGAGGGACTTAACTCAAATAGACAATGTCAAAATACTGGTTTAAATTCTATTTATGTTTCTAAAGACAATGAAATTATGTTATGGCATTATAGATTAGGTACTCCTAGTTTTCATCATCTAAATTACATGTTTCATAAATTATTTCAGAATAAAAATATATCGTCATTTCAATGTGTTGCTAAACATTATCGCACATCATTTTCTCCACAAATATAAAAACATACAACAACCTTTACTTTGATTCATAGTGATATCTAGGGTCCTTGTAAAACCCTTACTCTAAAATAAATGGTTGTGACTTTCACTGATGATCACACTAGAATAAATTGAGTTTATTTAATGAAAGAAAAAAATAAAGGAAGAATAATTGACCAAAAACTTTACAACATGATACAAACCCAATTTCAAACAACCATTCAAATATTACAGATCGACAATGACCGAGATTATTTCAAAAATACTTTGGGTCAATTCTTTATGGAAAAATGAATAATTCATCAAAGCTCTTGTACCGACACTCCACAACAAAATTGGTTATTTTAAAGGAAAAACAAACACTTATTAGAGGTACTTGGGCTCTGCTATTTACCAATCAGAAGCCTAAATATTTTTGTGGTGAAGTCGTTCTTATTGCTATATTTTTAATAAATAGAACACCCAATAAGATCTTAAACTTTCAAACACCTTTTGATAATTTTCAAAAAAAAATTTCCAAAGAATCGTCTCTCATCTTCTCTTCTCTAAAAATATTTGGGGGTACTGCTCATCATCAAAGAAAACTTGAACCCCGAGCCAAAAAATGTGTTGGTTATGCTTCTAGTCAAAAAGGGTACCAATTTTTTGATCCCACTACTAGAAAAATATTTGTTACCATGAATGTCACATTTTTTGAACCTCAACCCTTTTTCCATATCATCTTCAAGGGAGAGAACAAAACAAAGATTTGTCCACCGAATTTCAAACTTTTTTTCATATCGTCCCAAAATATTATATCCCCAACCTTGAGGGTTCAATCTAAAAATCGTAGCAAAATTTTATCAAGAGAAAATGCATCGAGTCTTTTACATATTGAAATTCCTACAATGTCATCCCATGATGTTCATAACAAAGAAGAAACAAGAAAAAAACTACGCAGAGTCTTCTATTCGCAGAAAAGAACAACTAAAAAAAAAGAATCTACAAATTTTTTGCACTGCCAAAAATCCACGAACCAGCAAGGAAATGTCCTCACTAATCATTTATCTATGTTCAAGTCACCTCATCTTCGAGTTCAGAGTCTTCTAGTCCTGGATCTGAGCCTACTTTGAATCATGAGTCGAATGAGTTTAGTCATCTCATTGGAGAAATTCTTACACCGAGCATTTATTGTCCCACTATGTGTCCTATGGAAACCTTTCACACACTTTTTGTGTTTTTACCTCACAACTGTCATGTATGGAGATTCCAAGTACTATACATGATACTCTGAAAGTCCCTTAAGTGGAAGAAAGCTATTTTCAAAAAGAAGAAAACTCTTGAAAAAATTGGCACATGAAAATCGGTTGATCCATCTAGGGGAAAGACAATTGTTAGTTGTAAATGAGTCTTTATAATCAAGTATAATTCTGATGACTCTCTAAATGGTACAAAGCTCAATTTATCGTCAAAAACATATGACATTGCTTATTTAGTAATATTTGTTCTAATGGCAAAACTCAACTTTGTAAGAGTTCTTCTGTCACTTGTAACAAATCTTGACTGACCCCTATAATAATTAGACATAAAAAATGATATCCTCGATAGGAACCTCGAGGAAGAAGTGTAGATAGATGCACCTCCGAGATTTATTGAAAAGTTTGGCAGAAAAGGTAAACTGAAAAAGCTCTTATACGGGTTGGAGCATATACTGAGAGCATAGTTTGAGAAATTTACACTAATAGTTAAAGGTCAGAGTTAAGCATAGGAGCAAAGAGATCACACAATGTTCTTCAGACATTCAAATGATGGAAAATAGCCATGTTGATTATGTATGTGGATGGATATTATTTTCACAAAAAATGATGCATATTGAGATTAATTATTAGATAAATTCTCAAACATTTGTTTTCTGAAATTAAGGACTTAAGATCTCAAAGGTATTTTCTTAGCATGAAGATCGCTCGATCGAAGAAATGGATTGTTGTCTGTCAGAGGAAGTATTTTCTTCATATTCTCAAGGAATCTGGGATCAGTAGGTGTAGACCTACAGACACTCCTATTGATTCAAATCAGAAAGTGAGAGATGGGAAGAAAGGTGATCCAGTGAATAAATTTAGGTATAAAAAATTGGTGGAAAAATTGATATACTTATCACATACACAACCAGATATTGTCTTTGCTAGTGTTTGGTAAGTTAATATATGCATTCACCCTATGATAAACACCTTGAAACAGTCAACAGAATTCTTAGATATCAAAAAAATATACCAGGTAAAGACTTAGGGTCTGTTTGGCGCAGCTGCGCTGGCCTAAGAAGCTGCTGCGTGGAAGCAGCTACGGAGAAGCTGACTATTTGTTTGGTGCAGCTGTTTGAAAATAGCTGCAGAGCACCTATTTCTGGAAAAATGACAATTCTGCCCTTATATATTAAAATGTTTAAAAGATGAATGTAACAGTGAAAATTTTAAATTCCAAAAGCAAAATTTATTATGTAATAAATTAGTAAAACTTCAACGTGTTAACAATGTAATAAATTATATTTTAGGGTAATTAGTTATTAATAGTTATGTAATAAATTTATATGATTGATTATTATATTTTAAAATATTTACTTGTTAGACAGGTAAGAATATGAAATAAAAGACTTGTTATAGGAATGTTGTTATATTCGTTTAGGATTTAACATATAAAAAGTTATGAATATCAATATTTGATGGTCAAACATAAATATATTAATTTTTCATTATGTCATAGATATGTAAACATAAACATTGCGAAAAAAAATAAACTGTCAGTTGAAGTACCCTTTTTATGTTATATATCACAACAAAAATTCATCGTTTACATAACGAAAGATTTCATGGGGATACATGACTTCTGTTAATCCCAAACTTCAATGATAACAGTGCAAAATTACATAAACACATCTCAAGTAACCGATAACATCAGGAGAGCAAAAAAAAACTCTAAAACTATTACAATCACAATTAGCAAGATAATTATATTATTATTAACATTAACACGATGTAGCTCCCGTGCCAGACTTTGCTCAAGTGATGTTCTCCATTCTCGATCAACATCATCTTGGGAATCAATCAAACTGTCTGCCCAACGGAAGAATTTGCACTGTTCGGCGATGCTCCGTAGGCAGGTATAAAACTTCCTCCCGTAGCTGTGTTGTTGGCGTGACATCAGCAGTGAGGGTTTTGAGGCCACAGTAACAGACTGTTCATCGGGATGTCACGGAAATCCGTGAGCTCATCTTGTTTTGAGCGCAACAAAATAAGAAATAACATTCCAGTTGTAACAAGATCTTTATTTGTAAATGGCCTATGGAATTAGTACGATAGAGATATACATTGAAGTAGACATTTCGATTTATAGGGACTAAATAAAATAAATTAAATAAACAAATAAAGACAGAGGATTTAACGTGGTTCGGTCATGCGAACCTACGTCCACGGGAAAGGAATCATGTATATTCATTATTGTAATAAAACAAAAATATGCATCGGTCAAACTCAACAATGTCTCCAAATATATTTACAACACATTCCTTTCCTGTTGAAAAAAATAAAATGTTGCCTTACAAATAGCTTTGTCATAACAGAACAAAGGCATGTTGTCCCAATTCCATGAATTCTTTTGATGAGCTTAACAAGAAATTTATAAATCCCATATCAATCTTGCCACCAAACAACTTTCGAGAGCATGATCTATGCTGGCCAGCTCCGAGTTTAGCAAATGTATATGTATTTATATATGAAAATTCAGGTGTTGGAAGATAGAATTTCAGTTTTTTCCCTTGCAATCATAGACTTCCCCAATGATATAAATTGCAGCAACATGTTTACAGGTTTTCATTCAAATTGCAACAACATGTATAAAAGAAGCAGACTTCATAGACAATTAATGTTTACAAGTTTCTAAATCAGCCCCAAGTTCATTGCACTTCATGTTTGCAGGTTTCAAAACACCCCATTGAATTGAATTCAATATTAATTGCATTTTAAAGAGAGCAGCTTTCCTTGGTAATGACAACAATAGTTGCTTAAAAAAGTTTAAGCCATCCTAGAGTGCCTCACTAGAATTCAAACTCCCAGCAATGTCCATAGCTTTTCAGAAAGTAAAAAAAAATTGCTTGCAATCAAGCTGCAGTGGATAATAAATGCAAAGAAGCATGATATGATTGTAAATGCCCCTAAAACTATGATACCGTGATGTACTCAAAGATACTAATTTGGGAATTGAAGCAAAGCATATCCGAAGCAAAGGGTTCTATAAAGCAATTTCCATTTACATAATTTATTGCAAGGCAAAACATGACAATATAGGTGTGATAGATAAAAAATCAAATGCAACTATATATAAACTTTAAAGAAACATTACACAGAAACATTTGAAGATAGCCAAACAATAGCTAAACTTCACAGAAACGCACTTCTCCACATTTTGATAACTCTTATCCCCAATTTGCACAAAGAAAAATTGCAAATATAAAATGAATTCCATCCAGGTACGGGTTACATAAAAAAAAAACATTTTTAAAACATAACAAAATTACTTAAGCTTTTTTTTTTTTTGCTTTTTCTTAAAGCCATATAGTAAAAAATATCACCCAATGGACTAACTAAAAAAAAACTACATGATTTATTAATCATTCCATACTATTGTACATATAGCTTGTTCTTATGCATTTTCTTCATTTAAGATGTATTTTCTTCAGTTTCTTAACATAACCATTACAATCTTATATCATGAAGTGCAAAAGATGTGATATAATGAAGCGCAAAACTATACGGACAATATTCACCCTCCAACCAATTCATTTGTAATCTTTTCTCGAATGGACGATATTTCATTTGCATCTTCCCCCTCCTTCTTGCAAATGGTAGCATGGTTGTTCTCCCCTTGGGGGAGTGTCGGCGCTTAAAAGGGGAAAAGTTAATGTTTGGGGGTCGCCCGTAAGAAGCTGTCGGTCGCCGGAATCGAAATCCCGTCGCCCGCT
>JXCR01138114.1:31461-43746 GCA_002079205.1 Phalaenopsis hybrid cultivar
ATATATATATATATATATATATATATACATACATATAGATATATATATGAATATGTGTCGAGTACTCAGATCAGTTGGTCGGACATCTGCTCATTAGTTATAAGTCCCTTCTGAACTGGAGTTAGATTCCCCCCAAGTTTAGGGTGTGGTACTTAAATTCTTAGGTGCATAAGTGATGACCGAGACTCGTATAATAACTTCCAACCACAACTTTTTTAATATATATATATATATATATATATATATATATATATATATATATATATATATANTGTCCTCTGTCCTTACGGTCCGAATGTGCTATGACATATTGGGATAACCCTGTTGAAGTGATTTATGGTTATTTCGTAAGTTTCGTGAGTTGAGAAGCCGCTATCCATTTGGCGTGAGAGATTCACTTTCCGCCCGATGGTGCAGCGTGAGCTTCAAAGCATCGAGACTATTCCATACGAAATAATCACTTTTTGATAACATATACCCCATGTTCATAATGATAAAGTAAAACTCTTTCCATCGAGAGTCTTCTTGGGTATCTCCTGAGATGTAATTAACCAGTAGGAATACGTTCCTATGAGAGACTTTTGACCCCAAAACAAAAAATGTTCTTTTTGATTCTCTGGTTACAGGTAGTTCATATAAAGATTTTACTCGTGGATGTTGTTTTTTTTTTAGGTACTTCAATCCGATTTTGTTTGGATGTATACTCTCGACCCATCACACGAGGATTATTCCTATATAAGCCTTCCGTCTCTTTTTCATTTTTTGATTTGTTTGCCTATTTGTTGTAGTACGTTAGTTCACTATTCGATTCCTCTCCTCTTCGAATCATTCATTTGGTTCAAGAGGGAGATTTACTCGAATAGGAAAATTATACGACGACATACAAAAAGGCAAGCTGGCGACTCCGAGATCTAAAAAGAACCAAAAGAAAAAAACACCCAACATTTCATTTCTTGCTTCTTTGGTGAATGACGAGGATTATCCTCTTCATCCCAACATTTCATTCAATGTTAGCCTACTTCATACTTCCCCCCTCACTTTTCTAAGCCGTTATTATAGCCTCCAAAGGTCTCAAACGAAACTACAACCCTCAATGGTACTCTCGTCCAAGATAAGGTTTCCTAGACTGAATCTTGGGATTTTCCCATTCCCAATTCCTTAATCCTCAACGACTGTGTCAGCTAACTCCAGAACAACTCTCCACACATTCACCTAGACATTCCAAGTCATTTTACCACCTAGAGTTTCCCCTAGCCTTCTCCCCTAAGTTTCGAAATCCTAATTAAGCCCATCCACATTCTCCTACCAAAACAGCAAGGGGTCTCCGATACATTGAGGACATCATATACAACATATTTAGGCTTTGATGGTGCTTCATTACAAGCCTACATCAAACCATCGAAAGCCATACAATATTCAAGATTGCAGCATGTATAATGACATAGTACATGTCAATTTTACCATAAACACTACAACTCAAGATATCCAAGGAGGTAGTCAACCTTGATCTTACACACATCTAGTATGTTTAAGCTAACGTGTGCAACCTTGATGCCACTTAAGGTGGCCGAAGAGATATTTTTTACTAAAATCCCTCCAATTACCGGATGTGGAGCATAAATGTACTATGTTATTTTGAAGAGATAATTGCATGCATGGCAGTCGACATATTGACATTTACAAAAGTAGAACCCATGTAATTTTTTTGAACTATAAAACTGTGCATTTACTCGTGCCACGATCAAAACATTTAAAAGTTGATAAAAAATAAAAACATGGTTTGAAATTTTATCATGAATTAAATATTTGAGTGAGAATTTGAAAAATGGATGAAAGAGGGTGGAGGATTTGTAAATGATAATGTTTCACTACTATGTATGTAATTACCCTATTTTAAAATTGCTGATCTCTATAACTAGACTAAGCCCCACAATTTTTTTCCTTAAGATTTGTATCACTTTTATGGCATAGATATTATGAGCATCTCTAGAATGAGATAAGGTATTACGGGCTTTAAAAAAAACCAAACTTTATATATAAATAGCGAACCCATGGCATGTTGTTGATCAATGAATTATTAGTGAGTTAAGACTCCAAACTTTGCTAATTCTTCCTCTAGCCAGCATTCCCTCCCTTCGTCTCTCCCTCTCTCCCTATCTACTTTGCGATTCTCTCATTCTTCTCTCTTTTAACTGCACAGACCAACCTCCCTCTTCATCTTCAGCATTTATTCTCCTAAATTCTTCCCATCCCACCTTCAGCCTCCAACAAATCTCCCTTGTATACTAAGAAGGGTAACATATCCTCCTTCAACCGTCAATCCCAAGAATAAGAAGAGGACTACAAATCTGCGATGATACTGCATCAACTCCAACAGTCATAGTAAACATAGGAAATATTCATCTATTTGAACAAGCAATTGAAATATCATTCATATACTAATATACAAATATGAGATCCATATCCGAAATGAAGAACCCTAAACTCTGTGCGCTCCATTTAATTCACCCTTGAGAGCTAGAAGCGGTGAAGTCACCACGGCAGGCATCCAACCATCACTCAAATTATCTCCTTGGCTCAGATTTCTGGCAACTGAGCAGGCAGGAGCCGCACACGGTTTCCAAGATAAAGAAAAGAACCTTCTTCCCACAATCCTCAACATATTTTTAGTTTTTGTTCAATCGAAGCTCAAGGGAATATGCACAATCTAGGGTTTCTTTCGTCCTAGGCATCGATGCCAAGAAAAAACACGGAAAAGATAAAGGGGAGGTCGGCGCCCACAGACAAGTGCGCAAATTGATCGAAAAAAAAAGCTCAGTTATCGTCATGAGATCAACTTTCAAATACTGCACCTATGTGTGGGAAAACCTAGTTACATGGCAAAGTATGAAACAAAATGTGGTCGCAAGGAGTGATGCTGAGAAAGAATATAAGACTATGGCTAATGGAGTATGTGAGATGTTATGGTTGAAAAGAATTCTTGAAGAGTTGCAGATCCTGATAGACATGTCACTAAAGTTATATTGTGAAAATAAAGCGGCATTAAGCATTGAAGAAAATCCTGTGCAGCATAATCGCATAAAGTATGTGGCAATTGACACACTTCATAAATAAGAAGATTGATCGTGAAGTTATTTGCATGTCTTTTATCCTTACTGATAAAAAAATAGCTGATATTTTCACCAAAGGACTGTTCAAGCATAATTTTGTGGTTCCTTTAAGCAAGTTGGGCATGACAGATATCTATGCTCCAACTTAAGGGGAATGTTGGATTTTGAGAATCTCCTGTTATTAGTATTTTCTATTTTTAGTATCTCAAAATTCTTATTTACTTCTTTTATTGTGAGAATTAGATAATATTGTTTTCTCAATATGAGAGTCATCCTCCACTATGTAACTTGTAATCATTTTTTCTATGAAATTGACGAAGAATAATTATTTTCGCTCTCCCAAAAACTACAAAAATCATATGATTATTTTACATCAAACACAAATGACTCATAAACCTTGAGGAAGAACTAAACGTAGACAAGCATTGACAAAAACAGATACATCAACACGTTTACCTAAAGATACATAGAATGCTTATTATAACATTTTAAAGACAAAGCATCCTAAGATTAGTAATTAGTAATAACAACTCAGTATCTAGTAAAACAAGGTCGAGAGGTAAATCAACCTAAAAGAGAATGTCTTTAGATTTTATAATAAAATCAAATATGACAATTGATGTGATCAATGATCGTAAAAATATCATCAGCTAGAAAAAACTAAAATTTCACATTAATTTCCTAAAATTTTCCCACTGCTTGATCATTTGTTGCTATTTCCCTAACCTGCCACCAAATGTTTAAAGGGAGATTTACAAGCACACCACGTAATTTTTATGTATTATATACTAAAATCTAAACTTTAATATTTACTTATATAACACTTTGTTGTCTAAATTGCATCGAAATATAAGCATGAAAAGTTGTGTTTCATTTTATAAAAGGTTAATATTTGCAGAATTTTGTATTCAATTTAAAGATTTGAAAGTTATATAAGTAAATATCAAATTTTAGGTGTTAGATATAAAAATATCCAAGATTCATGTGATATGTATGTAAATCTCAAATGTTTCAAATAACATGAACAATCAAATCAGACATATTGCATCAAATTCATGGATAATTAGATTAGTAGAACCAAGGCCCAAGAAATCTATCGAACTAAAATGTTTCAAGAAAAAGTGAATTGACTCATTCTGAACGGGGTGCACCACATCCTTAACACAATAAGGGGAAATGCCTCAAGCAATCGTGTTTAAAATGGATTTGTCAGTAATATCAAAATGGCATTTGCCCATTAATATGGAATCCATTTGAATGATTTAGACTTTCACTTCTCAAACCATTTACACCTCCCATATTCCATCACTTTGCAAGTCAGTAAGCTTCACTTCTCAGAAAGAGGAGCTAAACCCATTCAAAATAGTGTAACATTCTAGCTTTTTTCTGCTATGTAATTTCAAGAGGTGGCAAACCTCTCAAAACTATTTTAGCTGATTGGCCTTCAAAGCTTCAAAGCAATTGTACAAATGTCACTTATATACTATTTTTTTCTACAAAAAAATATTTTTTTACAATTAGGCAAGGCTCATTAAGTTTTCACCTCAAAAATTTTAAAAATAAAAAAAAAATATTCTTAAACTTTGAAAGTGCTAAGAAGCTCTAAGCAATGGAGAAGAATGTCCTCAAATTCTACAATGATGTGCTAATGCCATTTGTCGGAACCTTCATCAACTACGAACAATCAATAACAATCAATGTCCTCAAATTCTACAAAGAATGTCCTCAAATGCCATTAGTTGACTAACAATCAATAATCATTTGAATGCACAAACACAATTACCTTTATCAACTTATCTTTTTCATGCATCCACTTCAACTAACATAAAAGCCATACTTTTTCTAACTACGAACAAATGAAACACGTTTATCATTTTTCTTCAGGAGCAACATCCCGGTCAACATATTAGGTAAATGCCACAAAAATTCAAACAGAATGAAGTTGCATTAAAATGAAATTAACCGACATAAAAAATGGTATCCACTTCTCATAGGGAAGAGACACACCCCTTGGCCAACGGGTACTTCAACCTCCTTTCGCTCATTCAAAGGGATCAGCCCTAAACTCCTCTCTCCATTATTTTTTCCCAAAGTTTGCTTAAGTGTGAGATCTTATAAATATGTTGGTATGAAGGAATGAAAAGATAGATGATATTTTGACAAATTTTGGAGAGTTCTTGCCTTAGAGAAGGCTTGGTAGTTGATTCACCATACTTAGAACTTTTGCTTGGCACCATTTCTCATAATGCTTTTTTGGTGAATGAGAAAAGTTATCCTCTTCATCCCAACATTCATTCAATGTCAGCCTTCTTCATACTTTCCCCCTCACTTTTCCAAGCCATTATTATAGCCTTCATAAGTCTCAAAGCAAACTACAACCCTCATTGGTACTCTCATCCAAGATAAAATTTCCTACATCTTGGAATTTCTCCATTCACAATTCCTTATTCCTCAACGACTATGTTTGCCAAGTCAAGATAAAGTTTCCAAAAATTCACCTAGCCATTCCAAGTCATTTTAGCACCTAGAGTTTTCTCTAGCCTTATCCCCTAAGTTTCTTAACCCTAATTAAGCCCATCCACATCCCCCACCAAAACAGCAAGGGGTCTCCAATACATTGATGACATCCATCTTCAACAAATTTAAGCTTTGAGGGTGCTCCATTACAAGTCCACATCAAACCATCAAAAGCCATACAACATTCAAGACTGCAGCATGTAAGATAATATAGTACATGCCGATTTTACCATAAACACTACTCAAGATATCCATGGAGATAGTCAACCTTGTCCTCAAACACATCTAGAATGTTTAAAATATATCTTTTACTGAAATATTGACAATACTAAATACATCTAGAATGTCCAATACTTCGAGACCTTGATGCCACCTTAGGTGGCCGAAGATATATCTTTTACTGAAATCCCACCAATTGCTCGGAGGTGGATCATAATTGTACTAAGTTATTTTAAAGGGATGATTACATGCACAACACTTGAAATATTGACATTTACAAAACTAGCACCCATGTGATTTTTTTAAAGTATCGAACTGATGCTTTCATGTGTGTCACGATTAAACTATGTAGAATTTGATAAAAATGAATAAAATGGATTGGAATTTTATCATGAATTTAATATTTGAGTGAGAATTTGAAAACTAGATGAAATAGGGTGCAACATTTGTAAATAATAATGTTTCAGTGATATATATGTAATTGCCCCAATTTTAGAATTGCAGATCTCTACACCTAGACTAAGCCCCATAATTGTTTTCCTAGAGAGTTTTGTATCACTTTTGTCTCATAGATATTATGAGCATCTCTAGGATGAGATAAGGTATTATGGGCTTTTAAAAATAATAACCAAACTTTATATATAAATAGCTACCTACGGCATGTTTTTTATCAATGTATTATTAGTGAGTTGAGACTCCAAACTTTGCTAATTCTTACTCTAGCCAGCATTCCCTCTCTCCCTGTCCACTTTGTCATTTTCTCATTCCTCTCTCTTTCAACTTCACAGCCCAATCTCCCTCTTCATCTTCATCCTCTATTCTCCTAAATTCTTCCCATCCCACCTTTAGCATCCACCAAACTTCCTTCATATAGTGAGAAGGGTAACATATCCTCCTTCAACCATCAATCCCGCCAAAAAGAAGATAAGAATTACAAATCTGCGATAATTCTACAACAACTTCAATAGGAACTAGTAAACATCGGAAATATTCATCAATTTGAACAAGCAATCGAAATATCTTTCATATACAAATATGATATCTATATCCGCAATGAAGAACCCTAACCTCTGTACACTCCATTGAAATCACCCTTGGGAGCCAGAAGCGGCGAAGTCCCCACGGCAGGCATCCAACCATCACTCAACTTGTCTCCTTGGCTCAGATTTCTCGGAGCAGAGCAGGCAGGAGCTGCACACGGTCTCCAAGATAAAAAGGAAAACCTTCTTCCCGCAATCCTCAGCATATTCAATCGAAGCTCAGGGGAATAAACGCAGTCTAGGGCGGGGAGTCGATGCCAAGGAGGAACACGGAAATGATAAAAGGGAAGAAGGTCCGGTGCGCAAATTGGTGGTGTCGATTAAATTGATTAAAAAATTTGTTAAAAAATATTACAATTAAAATTAAATTAAAGTACTCACAAAATTAAACAGGTCAAATAAGATGTAAAATTATACCAAAATATAATTTTATTTTTTTAATTTAATTTGATCTAATTAAAATTTAAAACTTTAATGAAAATGCATATTCAGCCAATTAAGATTAGGCATTTTTACATATGGAAGCTCTCTTAAATAACGTTATGTACTATAAAGGCTTCCAAAGATTAAGGGCATGTTCGGGGGAAATTCACGTGTGTACGTCAGGTAAGTTATAGGGAGGATATTGGAGTTTATATCCGCGTTATACCTCTGTAACATACCTATAATGTGTTTGTAACTTGCAGCGGAACTTACTAGTTACATGTAGGTTACAGGAGATATAACGCGAATATAACCCCCAATATTCTCTATGTAACCTACCTGACGTACGCGTATGCAAATTTTTCTCTGTTTGGGGTGACTTATTTGTGTTGAAAACGCCGCCGAGTTATTTTTTTCGTGTGATTTAGGGTCCGTTTGGGCAGCTTATAAGTGCGGGCGGTGTTTTCAAGACGCTGTCGTACTGTTTGGTTCGCGCGTTTCGCCAGCTTATCCGAAACTACGTTTGAGTTTTTACACTAAACGTAGGCCACGGGTCGACCCCTGAGGCCCGCGGGCCAGCCTCATTTCAGGATAAGCAGCTTATCCTAAAACGCACAAGCCGCCCCAAACGGACCCTTGTGTCGTTTTCGTTTAAGGATTGACACTGTAGCCAGCGTTCGCCGGCATCATACGTGCTCGATACGCTGCTGGTTTTGCCCAAAATCATCGCCTTCGTGAAGGAAACCTACGCTATACATTCGACATTAGAGCTAGTTGGGAAGGAATCGAAGGGATCGCCACAGTGGATCACAGGGTTGTGCGGCTCGATTTCGCGAGAAGAAGCAGGGAAATTGCGGGTCTTCAGTGAATTCGTGCAGCTTGGAGAGGACGAAGCGGAAACGAGGGAAGTATTAACAATTCAATTCAATTCAATTACTAACCCTTCCTAATATCCAAATAAATAAAACCACGTTTCAATTATAAGATCAGTAAGATTGCATGATCTTGAATTTTATGTTGATAATGTATAAATGATTAAAAAGTTCATTAAATTTTATGAAATTTCCAATTAAATATTATAATTAATCATATGTATTTATCATACTATATTACTATTGATACTATTTTTCTCATAAGCATTTGGATCTAAAAATACCTTTAGAATCTTTAATCCAATTAAACCCCCCTTAATATCCAAGAGAAGAATGTTTTTAAATTGAGAGCAACACTTTCTGTAACTATTTTTTTATTGTATACATAACAATATTATGTTTGCACAGAGTCAGAATGATCATTTATCCAGAAACAGCTGCAAATCAGTTGTTTTCCAAACGCACAAACTAAACAGTCAGTCAGCTTATTCAGATCAGCTGTTGATCAACAGTTTATCAGGATAAACAACTTATCTGGATAAGCTAAAGCTACCCCAAACAGACCTGGCATCTCCAAGCCGCCCTTCTTCATTGTTTGCATGCTTCGTAATTCCTCCTCACCACCACCTTCTCCTCCAACAGTCGCTGAGCTTTCTCGTAAAACCACAACTGGACTTGCCACTCCCATCTTAGCCAGCTATTAAAGGAAGGTTAGATCAAACTCGCCCACTGTTTTTTCAAGGATAACCAACTTATCCTGAAACGCAACCCGTGGGTAGGCCGTGGGGTTCAGCCCGGGACCTGCGTTTAGTGTAAAAACTCAAATATGGTTTTGGATAAACTAGCGAAACACGCGAACCAAACGGTACGACAACATTTTGAAAACGCCGCCCGCACTTATAAGCTGCCCCAAATAGCCCTTAATCTATGGAATCTTTTATGGTAAATAACATTATTTAAAAGTCTCCATATGTAAAAACCCTAAAATTAATTAATAAACTGATTTGTTAAACTATCTTATTGATGAATTTAATTTAATCACAATATAGTACGAATTTTTGGTTTAATTAAATTTTTATTTCCAACGAAAAAATAACCTAAAATTTAAATAACTCTTAGTTTGAATTTAAGAAAAAAATTAAAATTTCATAAACTAAACAAAATCATCAAATATGCTTGATTTGACAAGGGATTTTTTATTTTAATCAATTAATGCACGCCTCTAAAAACGATTGTAAATTTAATTTTGTCAATTTAAGAAACTAATATTTATATTATTTTCTAATCAGTTAACTCATGTCTTTGAAATTGCTAAATTAGTAGAAATTTGATTAAAAAAAAAACTGATTAAAATATTGTATTGAATTTTAATATTTGTGTTAAAATTAAAAAAATGTATATAGAATACAAGCAAAAACTTTAGCATTACATTTGTAATTGCCTATTTCATATTTAATAAATTATATATTTATTTAAATAGTGTAATAATCTTTTTAACCATATTAAAAATACTATTGATATTGGTTTATCTAAAATAAAAAAAAATTATGAATAGATTTTGAATGTGATCCTTTTTTCATACATACATACATACATACATACATACATACATACATACATACATATATATATATATATANCGGAAATGACAAAAGGGAAGAAGCTCGGGTTCGCAAATTGGTGGTTTCGATTAAATTGATTAAAAATTTTGTTAAATAATATTACAAACAAAATTAAATTAAAGTACTCACAAAATTAAACAGGTCAAATAAGATGTAAAATTATGCCAAAATATAATTTTATTTTTTTAAATTAAATTGATCTAATTAAAATTTAATGCTTTAATGAAAATGTAAATTCAGCCAATTAAGATTAGGCATTTTTACATATGGGAAATTTACGTGTGTACGTCAGGTAGGTTATATGGAGGGTATTTGAGGTTATATCCGCGTTATACCTCTGTAACCTACATGTAATGTGCCTGTAACTTACAGCGGAACTTATTAGTTACATGTAGGTTATAGGAGATATAACGCTGGTATAACCCCCAATATTCTCCATGTAACCCACCTGCCGTACGCATATGCAAATTTTTCTCCGTTTGGGATGACTTATTTGTGCTGAAAACGCCGCCGAATCGTTTGTTTCGTGTGATTTAATTTGTATCGTTTTCTTTTAATGAATAAATGGGCCCGCGGGATTGACACTGTGGCCAGCTTTCGCTGGCATCATACGTGCTCGATACTCTGCTGGTTTTGCCCAAATCCATCGCCTTCAAGGAAACCTTCGCTATAGATTCGACATTAGAGCTAGTTGGGAAGGAAATGAAGGGATCGCGACAGTGGATCACAGGGTTGTGCGGCTCGGTTTCGCGAGAAGAAGCAGGGAAATTGAGGGTCTTCAGTGAATTCGTGCGGCTTGGAGAGGACAAAAGCGGAAACGAGGGAAGTATTAACAATTCAATTCAATTCAATTACTAACCCTTCCTAATATCCAAATAAATATAACCACGCTTCAATTATAGTATCAGTAAGATTGCATGATCCTGAATTTTATGTTGATAGTGTATAAATGATTAAAAAGTTCATTAAATTTTATGAGATTTCCAATAAAATATTATAATTAATCATTTATATCGATTTCTCCTGTTCAATCTAGCCCCATGATAAAAGCTCGTGTCATATGTATCATAATTAATCATATATATGTATCATACTATATTACTATTGATACTATTTTTCTCATAAGCATTTAGATCTAAAAATACCTTTAGAATCTTTAATCCAATTAAACCCCCTTAATATCCAAGAGAAGAATGTTTTTAAATTTAGAACAACACTTTTTGTAACAATTTTTTTATTGTATACATAACAATATTATGTTTGCACAGGGGCAGAATGATCATTTATCCAGAAACAGTTGCAAATTAGTTGTTTTCCAAACGCACAAACCAAAAAGTCAGTCAGCTTATCCAGATAAGCTGTTGATCAACAGCTTATCAAGATAAACAGCTTATCTGAATAAGCTAAAGCTGCCCAAAACAGACCCGCCATCTCCAAGCCGCCCTTCTCCATTGTTTTCATGCTTCGTAATTCCTCCTCGCCGCCACCTTCTCCTCCAAGGGCTGCTGAGCTTTCTCTTAAAACCACAAATGGACTTGCTACTCCCATCTTAGCCGGCTATAGAAGGAAGGTTAGATCAAACTCACCCATTATCTTTTCGAGGATAACCTACTTATCCTGAAACGCAGCCCATGGGTAGGCCGCAGGGTTCAGCCCGCGACCTGCGTTTAGTGTAAAAACTCAAACACAATTTTGGATAAACTAGCGAAACCCCCGAACCAAACGGTACAGCAGCGGCGTTTTGAAAACGCCGCCCGCACTTATAAGCTGCCCCAAACGACCCTTAATCTATGGAATCTTTTATGGTAAATAACATTATTTAAAAGTCTCCATATGTAAAAACCCTAAAATTAATTAATAAACTGATTTGTTAAACTATATTATTGATGAATTTAATTTAATCACAATATAGTGTGAATTTTCGTTTTAATTAAATTTTTATTTCCAACGAAAAAATAACCTAAAATTTAAATAACTCTTAGTTTGAAATTAAAATTTCATAAACTAAACAAAATCATCAAATATGCTCGATTTGACAAGGGATTTTTAATTTTAATCAATTAATGCATGCCTCTAAAAACTATTGTAAATTTAATTTTGTCAATTTAAGACACTAATATTTATATTATTTTCTAATTAGTTAACTCATGTCTTTGTAATTGCTGAATTAGTAGAAATTTGATTTAAAAAAAAAACTGATTAAAATATTGTATTGAATTTTAATATTTTTGTTAAAATTAAAAAATGTATATAGAAAAGTGTTAGTTTACAAGCAAAAACTTTAGCATTACATTTGTAATTGCCTGTTTCATATTTAATAAATTATAGATTTATTTAAATAGTGTAATAATCTTTTTAACCATATTAAAAATACTATTGATATTGGTTCATCTAAAATAAAATAAAATTATGAATAGATTTTGAATGTGATCCTTTTTTCATACATACATACATACATGCATATATATATATATATATATAT
>JXCR01138114.1:44222-79077 GCA_002079205.1 Phalaenopsis hybrid cultivar
ACACACACACACACACACACACACACACACATGTACTAATAAACATATAGTTTATTACTTTGATTAGGATAGGCATTGATGTTTTTTCACTTTCTAGAATTTTTTCACATAAAAAATCTTGGTATCTCCATGTGCCGCTTTTCTTCTATCTGCGCGTGTTAGATCTTTGTGTAGCATGAAGATTTTAAATTATTACTTTACTTTTGAGAATTTTTAAACACGCAACATTAGTATTTCCCAACAACAACAACAAACCTTTATCCCACTAAATGGGGTCAACTAAATGAATCTTTTTCTCCATTGCATCTTATTGAGTGTCATATTTTCATTTAATTTTAATAAATTAAGATCATTTTTTTTTACAATACTCCTAAGTCTTCCTAGGTCTACATTTACCTTTCCTAACATAAGTCAAATCTAAAACATCAACTCTCATAATCAGATCATCAAATGATCGATGTTTAATGTGGTTAAACCATCTAAAACAACTCTCTCTAATTTTGTCTGCCACTAGAGCTACAACAACCCTATCACAAATATATTCATTTCACATTTTGTAGCTAGGTGTAAAGTCACTCATCTACCTAAGCATTCTCATCTCAACAACACTTTACTTAGATTTGTGCTTTTCTTTTAAAGGCCAACATTCAACACAATAGAGCATTGTAGGTCTCACCACCATCTTATAAAATTTTCTCTTCAGTCTAAGCGGTACTTTTCTATCACACAATAGGCCCGAAACATTCCTCCACTTCAACCAACCAAATTGAATTTTACTAATAACACCCCCCATCTATATCACCATCACTTTGAACAATGGACCCGAGATATCGTGTTCACATCTTTTAATAATTTGACCACCTATGGTTACAACTCTGTCCCTAGAGCTGCTACTACTAAAATTGCATACCATGCATTTAGTTATTCAGTTTTAGTTATGCTCAAACAAAGATCTTTAGATTCCAATGTAGACCTCCTAATTCAAGTTTATCCTGAGCTTTTTTTCTATTCTTATACACAATAAGGATATCATCGAGGAAAAGAATACACCAACGTACTTCCTCCTGTAAATTTCCAATAAGAGAATCCATAACTAAAGCAAAAAGATATGGACTTAAAGTCGATCCTTGATGTACTCCAACTGAAATAGAAAAATATTTGATCAAACCTCATTCTGCTCGAACACAAGTAACAACACTAGTATGAATATCTTTAATCACTTGAATATAAGTAGTATCAACACTTTTCTTCTCTAGAACTCTTGAAATGATATCTCTTGGAATCTTATCGCGGGCTTTTTTTAAATCAATAAAAATCATATGTAGATCCTCCTTATTCTCTCTGAACATCTCCATTAAACCTCTCAATAAAATGTATAGCTTCCATAGTAGACCTACTCGGCATAAATTCAAATTGATTATGAGAAATCTTTGTAATACGTCTTAACCTATGTTCAATTACCCTCTCTCATAATTTTAAAGTACGAAATATCAACTTAATTCCTCTATAATTTGTGCACTCTTGTGCATCCCCTTTATTCTTAAAAATTAGGACCAAAATACTCTTCTTACACTCCTCAGACATCTTTTTAGTTTTTAATATAATATTAAGGAGTTTAGTAAACCAAGAAACCCTTAAATCTCATATACATTTTCACACTTCACTTGAGATATCTTAAGGTTCTACAGACTTTTCATTCTTGGTTTTTTTTAAAGCCTTCTCAACTTCTTTTGCACTAATGTGTCAGTAAAAATGAAACATTTTATTATTATTAATGATATTAAGTTCACTAAGATCGATCATATTTTCAGAAACTTCATTAAAAAGTTTATCAAAAGAACTCACCCACATATGTTGAATATCTTTTTCTAAGAAAATCACTTTTTTATTTTCATCTTTAATGCAATTTACTTGAGTTAATTCTTTACTTTTCTTTTATCTTTATTTGACTAGTTTATACATACAATTTTAACCTTCTTCAGTATTCAATCTATTACAAAGATCACTAAAAGCAGAATGTTTAGCGTAACAGATTGTTCTCTTAGATTTCATACTGATCATTTTATATTTTTCTCAGTTTTCTTAGTTTTTATATTTAAACTAATTTTTATAACATAACTCCTTGCATTTTATCTTTTATTGCATATTATTATTCCACAACCAACTATTTTTATTTATAAATACATTTTCTTTTGATTCTCCAATTACATCTTTTGCCACTTGTTTAATAATATTTGCTAATTTATCTCAGATAGAATTTGCTTCTTCACGAACATCCTAAATCTTGAAATCTTGAAACCCTGAAGTTTACTCATAAAAATAATTTTATTTGTCTTTTAGTGCCCCCATTCTAATTCTACTACAATGATTCCTAGTATTCTTTATTTTACAACTCTTTATTTTAAAATCTAGAAATAATAATTGATGTTGACTTAAATATTCACTTAGAATGACCAGACAATCTTTACATTCTCGATGATATCTTCTTTGCATAAGAAAATAACTAATTTGTGTTTTATTAGATCCATACTTATAAGTAATAATATGCTCATTTCCTTTCTTGAATAAAATATTAGCAATAATAAAATCATACGTTGAAACAAAATCTCAAATGACTCTACCTTCTTCATTAACCACTCCAAATTCGTAGCCACTAAGAATATTTCTAAAATTTTCTACCACTCTACTAATATATCCATTTAAATCTCCTCCAATAAATATTTATTTTTCAAGATGTATCATTTGTATTAAGTCTTATGACTCAATCTTTACACCTACTTGAGGAGCCCAAGGAGTTATAACATTAAAAAAACTTAGTATCAACAATAATCTTAAGGGTAATACTTCTATCTCCAATTATATTATTTTTTGCAACGTTATCTTTTAAACTCTTATCTATACACCAATTCTAGTGCGACTCTTACTTGAATATTAATGTTTAAAACCTAAGTTATCATTTCGTTAGCATTTTCTCCAACCCATTTAGTTTCTTGAATACAAACGATATTTATCTTTCTATTAATCATAATATCAACTAATTTCATTGATTTGTCTGTGAGAGTACCTATATTTCAAGATCTATTTTAATATTAGTTTCATCAACTAACTTCTTTGCCCGCACCTGTTCGTAATGTGATAATCACCCTTGCTTATTTGACACTACACTCAGGCACCGATGTAACGACTCTTGTACACTTTTGTATTCAGGCCATACACCGCACTGCTTCCAAGGGACGCCCGAACATTTACACAATAAGCGAAAAAATTCATATCATGATTTTCGAGAAATGTTACGATTGATGACTATCTAACACAACCCTCAACTTTTTACATCCGGGACTTGAGACTCGACAACAACATTGTTCATTAGTATTTTCAAAAAAAAAAAAAAGAAAGAAAAACTGAATTGTTGTTTGAAATTGTTTTCTTTTCATTTATATTTTTTAAGAATGTTTGATTTTTTAAATTATATGTATAATTTTTTATTATTTATTTTTTAAAATAAATCAAATTATTTTCAAACAATACTTAAAACATTTTTTATAAACTTATTATTAGAATGTTCCTATTTTTTTTCCAAATAAAAACCACCTCAACATGTTGCTTAGCTTATTGGCCTATACTATTGTCATCACCATTACCCACCATCCACCACCCACCACCGTAGTGCTAGTCTACTTCTTGCCACTCATGACATAAATTGACTTAAGTAATATTTAGTAAAAATAAAAATAACCACCATCTAAAATATTTAATTTTTTTTTATTTAAAAAAAATTAAAAAAAATAAAAAATCAAGATAAAAAATTAATACCAAAAGGCCTTGACTTTTATGTCAAATGCTCTGTCTTCAACAAAAGAGCTGAAGTCCATGTATCCATAAGTACATTATGTTACATATACCAACTATTTCCTCCACAAAGTGAACAACAATACTAACCCTAATCACCAATAGTCCCCACAAGAGCAAGCCCCATTCTCAAACCTGTGGAACCTAATCCTATCCCGGACAATGATCCCCCGCCCCAACACCTTACAGACCACCTTCATCCACTCATGGCAGTCCCAGCAGGTCCGCAGGTTCTTCGAAACCCGAATATCTTCCACTCCCTCCCCTCCATTACTCATCACACAATAAGCCACAGCAAGCTTCTCACTGTGACTGCTCAAAGTTTCCTCCTTTTCTTCCTCAGAAACATCTTTCGTCGACACTTCAGTGTTCGGCACGTATCCTTCCTCCTTAGCTCTCCCCATCAGCTCCCCTAACACCCTATAAATGTCGTCGGAAGTGCGGCGCGATCGGTCTCCGGCCTTGAACTGCAGAACTCTGCCATCCACCTCCACCCAGCTCAATCCCTTCCCCTTCCGCACTCCGTTCTCCTTCATCACTCTCCACACTCCCTCAGCCTTCTCCCAATCCTTAGCCGACGAGTAGATGCTCGAGAGGAGTACATAATCCCCACTGTGGCACCGCTTCATCTTCCCCATCAACATCTCTGCAACATCCCAACGGCCGTTCCTTCGACAAGCTCCGAGCAAAGCTCGCCAAATTGCAGAATCTGGTGCAAATGGCATGTCCTTTATGATCTCGTAGGCGGCGTCCAGTTGCCCGGCACGCGCCAGGGCGTCAACCATGGCTCCGTAGTGTTCCAGTTGTGGCTTGATGGAGAAATCTCGCTGCATCGAATCGAAGTAGAAGCGAGCTTCTTTTACCATGCCGCAATGGCTACATGCGGTTAGGATCCCTACGAAGGTGATTTTGTCAGGAAAAATAGCTTCTTTGGTCATTGAACAGAACACCTGGAGAGCTTCTGACCCACGTCCATGGATGGCCAGACCAGTGATCATGGCATTCCAGATAGAAACGGAGAGGGAGAATCTCTTTACTGAATCAAAGATGCTTCGAGCGATATCGATCTTTCCGCACTTGGAATACATGTCGATTAGAGCCGAGCAAAGAAAAGGGTTGGATTCAAAACCAGTTTCTTTCTCGGTCATCAGCTGGTGAATCTGCTGGCCGTTGCGCAGCGCGCCGGCACGAGCACAGGCGGACAGAGCTGTTGAGAAAGAGAAGCAGTCCGGCTCAACGCCGGCGAGCATCATCCGTCTGTACAGACTCAAGGCCTCCAGAGGTCGCGAGCTCCTAACCGCGGCAGTGATCATGGAGTTCCACGAGATCTTATCCCGCACGGGCATTCTGTTGAACACCTTGTAGGAGCTCTCAATGTCTTCCTTTCGCAGAAAACTCATGATCAGTAAATTCCCATGGANTCGGCGAACATCATCCGTCTGTAGAGACTCAAGGCCTCCAGAGGTCGCGAGCTCCGAACCGCGGCAGTGATCATGGAGTTCCACGAGATCGTATCCCTGACGGGCATTCTGTTGAACACCTTGTAGGAGCTCTCAATGTCTTCCTTTTGCAGAAAACTCATGATCAGTAAATTCCCATGGAAGGGGTCGGTGTTTCTGTCGAGAATTTCGTCGAGCAGTTGCAGGGCATCGGTCAAAAGATTCCTGGAGAGATAAAGCCGAAAGAGAAGAGGCGAACGAGAGCTGAGCCCTTGGAGGCCGAGTTTAATGAACCAGACGTGGACTTCAGATGCTTTGGAGATGTGGGGAGAGATGGTGGAGACTTGGAGGAGTAGAGCGAGGGTGCGGTGGTCCGGCCGGAGGGCGCCGCATGCATGCAGGGATTTGAAAGCGAGGAAGGCATTTGTGGGAGAGCCTTTCTCAATGGCGGAGCGGATGATGGAGTTGCACAAGGACGGGAGTCGTTCTTCGGCAGTGCGGCATTTCCTCGAACAGGTGGCGGGCTCAGTCAGTGAAGCCAATTGACGACGACACGAGAGCAGCGCGAGCAGCATTAATTTGTGGAGAAACGGCGACTACTGCCACCCGATGATAAGGAAAAAATATTACATTAGGACTCCGTATCGCAAAGTTACATTCAGAGTTCAATGAATTCACGTCATACGTGAATGTGAGAAAAAAAAAACGGTCCGGTAACATAATGAAAGATTCCTCTTGTGTTATTCAGGTGTTATTATGTTCTGGAAATATTTTTGGTACTATAATAACACAATAACACATCAATAACACATGAATAACATACAATAATATCTGAATAACAAGAGAAGAATATTCTCTGTGTTATGGGGCCGATTTTTTTTTCTCACATTCACTTGTGTGACGTGATTTCATTGGACTACGCACGTAACTCTACGTATGGAGTACTGATGTAATATTTTTTCGGGGATAAGTAATTTGTTATTGTAAAAGACAAGGGGAAGGATAAGAGGTTGGTGTTAAATAATAAAAATATTATACTAATAAATATGATAAAAATAAATATATTAGATTAATGCAATTTGTTTTTTTTTATGTAAAAATGAACATAAATTGATAACATTCAAATAAATATGTGTAAAAAGATTGCAGAATTTTCTTTATATTTTGTACATTTTTCGAATGAAATTGTACTTTAAAGAAATATATTTTTATGTTTTTCTTGCATGTACAAGTATTAGGAGTAGAACAAAGTGGAAGAAATATGAAACAAAAATGAGAAGATTTGGAGTAAAATCTATTTATGAAGGCCGAGGTAGGCGCCAAATAATGGGCAATTACAAGCTATGACAGCCTAAAAAATCTAATCAGCATGGAGATGAAAAATAAATCACATGACTTCTAATTTTTCATCAATATCAACAAATAATATCATATTACGTATTTAATGTAATATCATATCATGATATATTATTACATATTTATTGCAATATAATTAGAGACCTTAGTATGCATATTTGTTTAATTAATATGTTTTTCACAAAATTCAAATCAAGCATCAAAGTTTAGCTAGCTAGAAAAATCTTCACAACTATGATTCATGTAATGAGTAAACATTTTCAAATCTTAAACTTCAACATGTAATATTTAAAACTCCATCTAATGTAAAGTTTCACATAATTCTTAAATTGTAATTAGGATAATAACTACATATGTATATTGAGTAACTAATGACAAGATTTAAAACTTGGTGACTCCATATAGTAATGTTTTTAGGGTTCATTTGGGTATTTGTAGCTATCTATAATGGATATATATATATATATATATATANTTTTTTGAAAAAATCATACCGCAGCTAAAAAATTGTCACCGCACCTAATCATGACTGATGGGAAAACGCAGATTTCAGCAACAATTTTTTGAAAAAAGATATCAAAATACAATTTACCCAAATATACAAAATTGTGATGCGGTGTCGTACCTCTACCACCTCAAACGGATCCAAAATAGAATCGTGGCTCCAATATATAAAAAAAATATTTATGAAAGAGACACCCAAATTAGCACATTAACATCTTTTTAATGAACAAATCTACTAAAATATGATATCCGTAAAAAAAAAAAGTTGTTTCTAATTCTTTTATAAAGCGAAAAATTACAATACCAAAAATAGCTTTAAAAAATCTTTTTTATCTAGAACAATTTTTCAATGAGTTTCATAGAAAGTTCAAATCCCCCAAACAAAATTTTAATCTTTATCAAAAGGCCTTCTCAATCTTCCTTAGATAAATTCTACATAAACATAAAATGATACCTAATATTTAATCTTACATATTCTTATGTGAAGCATTAGTAACTCTATAACAAAGACATTTATTTTAAAATCTTTATGCAATCTTGTTTGGAACAAGAAGATTTATTGATGGATGAGTACAATGTCCCTTTTAAAAGTACTATTTCTAGTTAAAAAAAGTAAAAATATTTTAATACCAATAATATATTCACAACATTTAAAATTCTCAACAACATCATTATTAAGAATTTTTTCTTGTAAAACTATTAATTTATCATAATAAGATTAGATTAGGGATGAGGCTTCCTTTTTGTAATGGACTGGTTGACATATTCAACTTCTATAGTGTAATCCCAATGGGTGATGTTGAATTGCTTTGCTTGTATTGCAACCATTACAAACATGAGGTTCCATGTTTGATGTCTCTAATCCATCACATGTTCACCATTAAAGTGTAAAAGGATTCACCTGTCTTCTTCTTTGTAATAGGAATTAAGTTATATAGTTTAGAGAAAATAATATTTAAAAAATTGAAAAATTAGGTATTGTTAGACAAGTTATCCTCACTACTCTGCAAATACACCTTTTACTGAATAAAAGGCAACTAAGAAATAAGCTATAGAGAAAGAGGTTTTATTGCGTCCGGACACCGGACATAAATTTGCATCAGGTGTCCAATTAAACTGAACGCAATACATTTTTTTTAGAATGGGACCCACTTGAATTTTTCATCAAGTTTTAATTGGACACCGAACGCAAATCTACGCCCGGTGTCTGGACTAATAAAAAATCATAGAGAAGAGTGTGGAATAGGTCCTTCTAAAGAAGAAAAGGGAACTTGGCGACAAGTGAAAGGTTATTACTGAAGACCCTAAAAGTGCAACTCGTCCTAGTTATGCTTCTGTGCGTTAAAGAATGTACCAAACAAATTTGAAAGTTGTTTATTTAAATGATTGAATGATACATTAAAAATAGTATATATCTCAAAAGACAAAAAATTCATCTTATAATAGATTTACTCTCTAAATAAAGATGTCAAAATTAATGAATCTACGTGAACCAACGATTTTTTTTTCATACGTAATTTTTGTAAGAGAAATTATTTTAAATATTAGTATAGGGTCCCTATGATGACAAACCTCTATAGTTAATTATATCTTCAAAAAAGTTATCTCATAAGAATACTCTTGATTAAAGCAGGGGCTCATGTCTCTATGATTCAAAATTTAATTTTTAAGATTGTTATTTTGGAAATTCAAATGATGTAGATCAAATTGGAACAGTTTTTTTCTGGATTCCAAATGAGGAAAGGAAAGTAATGCTCAAGTATTGAGAAGATCAATAGCGCTCTATTCGACATTAGGCTTTATATTTTTTAAATTGAGATTTATTTTGTTTCAGTTATTCATTTTACTAGAATGTTAAAACTTATATTCAAATAACATACGATAATAAAAAATCTTAGGAGGTGAGGACTTCTGGCATAGATGATAATCTATCTCAAAACCAAAATAAAGTGAGAACTATTATCACAATATATTCTCAAACTTTTCCTAATGGTATGAAATGTACTTATAAAGCAAAGTCCGACTTTTTGAACTAGTGGGTTGAGAGCTTTGTTTTTCAACTAAGAGGTACTAGGTTCAATGCCTTGTGTATGCGATGTGTATGCATTTGGATGTATGTTTGTGGGGAAGAGCTGTTTAACTCTTTGGCCTTAGAAAACTACATAGGAAAGGACTATCAACCAATCCCACCTAATTGTCTAGAAATCATGAAGTATGATCTGATGAAAGTAATATAGGTAAGGTTATTAATTATTAAAGAGAAAATAAGCCTTATAATTTGATCACAAGAATCAAGTTGTCTAACTATGTGTAGTGTGTAATGCTTTTAGATATTACAAAATTTTAGAATTAATAAATTTTTAATTATTTGATATATTTTGAAGGCTATGGGTATGCAACTAATGCAAGTATACATGCACTATATTTTAAATTTTGAAGGCAAATTATAAATTTAAGCAAACTTCCCTAGAAGGAACAACCGTCCTCACTAGTAAAATACCCCCTTATGTGTAATGGGTGAAGTGGGGGAAGGGAAGAAAGAGTCAAAATATAAGTGCACATGATTTAATTACTTCTAAAGTTTCTAATGAATTTTATTGATTGATTTTTATTATTTTTTATTGATTTTATTTTAAAATATTAATTAATTTTGAGTTATTAAATTGGGTAGAAATATAATCCTAAGAGCCAATTATACAACCATCCATGCCAAACATAATCAAGTGAAGAAACCTAAGATAAAAGTATGTTATTTAGGTGAATAATCAAAATAACGCACAAATAGAAACAAAAAATCCAAAAATAAAGCAAAATAAAAAAGTCGATGCAGCCAGGCATCACAAAATATCCTAAAAGAAATAGAAAACATTGAGCATCCAACTCTGCCTTCATACAACTTAATCTAGAACTAAGACTAATAGATGAGCATGTTGAATTTGTAGTTCCTTCTCCTCAGCTCATTAAGCATCACGAAATACCTGCTTCTCAGAGTTTATCCTAGCTCATCTTCATTCATCCCTATTTTTGCTCAGTTCAGTTCATTTGATTAAAATTCATCTTCATTTATTCAGGTTTAGGACCACCTTCTGATATCCACATACCTTAATAAAAGGCTCACCTAAACTTTATAAAAAGACTCCCAAAGAAAAAAAAACATGTGCTTACTCAACAACCATAATAGTTAATCCACCTAGGTTTCTTATAGCATCTAAGCAAAAGAGTCAATATAAAAGCATGTATTGTCCCAAGCAATTTATATATAGCACATATCTATCGTAAAGTATCACAAAATAATTATAGACGCATACCAAACCCAACAAGCATAATAGTTAATCCTAACATAGAATCTAGGGTTGATGCTCTAACAAGCAAGTTTAATGGTGAGTCTAAACTAGGCATTAGTGTTAGGAATTTAATTCGATTTTGGGTTTAAGTTTACCATGAGTGGTTTAAAATATTTTATTTTGCTTTTTAGTTTTTGTTATTTCAATTTGATCTTAGGTTTTAAAAAGTACACATAAATATGCAAATTATTCATGGGAACAATCCTGATATTTAAGATATCATCGATATTCAAAACACTTAAAACATTAAAACAGAATGAAATAATATTTAATAATGCCTACAAGCATACAAAAGTAGATTTTATGGATTATATATTTATTTTTTTCATTTTATTTAAAATTAGTTGATTTTTATGTTTTATATTTTCTATTTTTTATATTAAGTTCAAATGATTTCAAAGTTTTATGAAATTATTTTTTAAAGTAAAATATGACTCATTGAAAATTTCATAAAAAGTAAAAACTATTGTATTACTTTGAATTATTTATTGTTTATTTATCTATTTTCAATATGTTTCTTAAAAAAAAAACAAATCCTTCAAACTTAATGAATATTTATAAAATAATCTACAATGACATTCCAACCCTTTAATAAAATTTTGAAGTTTCTTGAGGTCAAATGAATTTTTTTATAATTTATTAAATTTATTTGACTAAAAAAATAATAGAAAATATTTTTTTTAATCAACATTATTTGAATTAATTTCCATAATTTCTTTTTATCAATAAGGTTTCATAATTAGTTTGGTAAATTTTCCGATTTAATTGAGATTATTGTAAATTTTGCAATTTTTATGTTGATTTATTGAATTAACTAGTTCAATAATTGGGTTTATTTGAAACTTGATGGAATTAGTTCAAAAATTTTAAGATTTTGCTCCCAAAGTCGATGATGATTATTAGAGGTCCTCTTGAAGTTATTTAAAGACATTTTGGTTGATTAATCAATTTATTAATTTTTATCGTATACTATTACTATCATCAATATATTATATCTAATGAAATTGATAACAAAGTTCAACAAGCACATATAATAGATGTTCCCCAGAACAAGGGTAGCTTGATCCAAGTGATCAAAGGCTTAATTTGCAAATCAATTCGATTGAAAAGGATCAATTTGACAAGACAAATCATCCTATGGTAGATCTACTTAATTTTATGGTTTACTACACAGTGTCAAAACCCGAGCAGAAGAATACAAGAAAAATACAAATTAATTAGTGTAGAGCTATTTTAGAACAATTAACTTATCCCTGGTTTTTAACAGGGGTCCCTCATTAATCCTTGAGCAATACTTCAAATCTTGATTGAATGGATTCACATTTTTGATCGGATTCGATCAAGCGCTCACTAGAGTTGGTGTTGTTAGGGTTTGGAGAGCTTAACTTGGTTGGAGGAAGGGGGTAATAAGAAAATGCTTAGAAAAGAATTTTGAATTCCAAGAGCTAACTCTAATGTAGTTGAGGATAGGCTATTTATAGGTACGGGCTACGATTGCTATCGTAGTTGAGAATGTAATTCTCTATCCTTAGATGACTTGAGCTTATATGAGTTGATTTCGAAAAATTAAGTTAAAGTTAATGATCGTGTAGAAAATCTCTCAACCTAAAAGTCTAACAGACTCAGACCTAACTAGATACACAATCATAAAAATAAACATATTTACTTCTCGCTCCAATTTATCCAGTCAAACCGTCTGGGTGGCCACTTCCGCAACAGGGGATATGACTATCACTCATAACAATGTACTTTCAGCTTCATTCAAGCGAGGATGAGGTGTCGCCCAACAATTCCCTCTAACTTCTCTCTCCTATTCGATTTCATCCTCGCACATCATCGAGTAATTGCTACGTCTCGAGCATTCGCTCATCTCTCCTTTGGGGCCTCATTTAAATTTATTAACTCAAGCCCTCTGTGCAATAGCCAAATTCACAAATCTCACTTGCAAAACATTCTACAAACTAAACAAGGAAATAAAACTATAACGCGATCTAATCTAGTATTTACATAATCATGAATTTTTTCTTTTATATATATATATATATATATATATATATATATATATATATATATATATATATATATATATNTATGCAAAAAGAAGCGAATTTGGAGCGAAAATAACCAAAATGTGGAGATTTTAACTAAGACACCGACATCGTCATCGGCGCCACCGACGGCGAGTTTTTCCCGATGCTACAAGACAAAATTCTCCAGAAGTCCGCCGACGGCGCCCTCAAGGCCGCCGACGGCGAGCTCGGCGGTTATGCCTACTCAAGCTTTGGATAAGGCCAAATTTTGAAGGGATGCTTAGGCAACCCTTAGGAAAGCTCATCCATAACTTTAAAAGAAGATTTTTGGCCGAAAATTGAATGGGGGTTGGAAGAGAGTCTAGAGTTCCTGAAGGTTATAAATGTTTCATTAATGTTTGTTAGAGTGCAAAAAATGTGAGGAATTCTTCGAGAGACTGCAAGAGTTGAGGGAAAGTGAGAGATTTCTTCCTCCTTGCTACTTCAAAGAGGAATTCTGTGTGTTGTAAAGAAAGGAAGAGATTCAGAGGAATTTCAAGGAGTGTTCTTGGGGAAAAATTAGAGATAAGTTATTTACTTGTTGTAGTTTGTATGACTTTGATTTTACATATGAATTCCGAGTTTTGTTGTGTTTTCCCCATGAGATCTAAGTATTTATCTCTGTCTTTCTCCTTGTCTCGAGATTTATGAAATGGTGATTTGAATTGGTGAAGCCATGAAAATGTTTAAGAAATTGTGATGACCTTTTCACTTCGATCTTAATTTACTTTCAATCTGACCAATTGATTTGTTAAAATATGTTGAGTTTTACAACTAAAGTAAAGATTACATCCAAGATTCATGGAGGTCAAAACCCTTGGAAGTTGTGTGCAAATAAATAGGGAAATAATATTATCGGGCGTAAAATTAAAAATTTTAGAGTGAGACTAAAATCCCCAATTCGGTCCTATCGTTTTGGTGCTGAAGTGTAGATGTTAGCCCTCAGGCGAGGGGAACGTGGGAGCTCCGAAGTGAGAGTCGGTATCCTCCCAGCCTAGCCGCAGATTCAGTAAACAAGCATAGGATTAGTCAATGTTTTTTATGTCTGGACCAAAGGGTAAAGAATAGGTATGCTCCTATTTGACACAATATAATTTGAACCAATTCACTTTATTCATTCACTATAATTTCTTGATAAGGAGAATGATGCTTTCTTATATATTGAATATCACATTTAAACCATCATTAATATCATTAGTTATTTATTAGTTATTAAAATTATATATTTATTTCAAATGTCTATTAGTGACAGATAAGCAAATTGAACTTCGTTGTTGCAATTAAAGTATTATTTTTCTAAAATCTTAGTTCACAGTTCTAAATCACTCCCTGTGGGATCGATATCTATGACTCCATTAGAGCCCTATATTACTTGAGTGATACGTATACTTGCGTTGATAAGTGTGACTTTACAATTATTAAATATTTATTACGTTCATATTTATCTTATATTTTTAAGCATGCATAAAGTCGCTGGTCAATTACCTGCTTCTCAGAGTTTATCCTAGCTCATCTTCATTCATCCCTGTTTTTTCTCAGCTCAGTTCAATTGATTAAAATTCATCTTCATTTATTCAGGTTTAGGATCACCTTCTGATATCTACATACCTCAATAAAAAGGCTCATCGTAACTTTATAAATAGACTCCCAAAGAAAAAAAAAATAAACATGTACTTACTCATCAACCATGATAGTTAATCCACCTAGGTTTCTTGTAGCATCTGCAAAAAAAGAGTCAATATAAAAGCATGTATTGTCCCAAGCAGTTCATATATAGCACATATCTATCCTAGAGTATCACAACATAATTATAGAAGCATACGAAACCCAACAAGCATAACAGTTAATCCTAACATAGAATCTAGGGTTGATGCTCTGACAAGCAAGTTTAATGTGTGTTTTATATTTTCTATTTTTTATATTAAGTTCAAATGATTTCAAAGTTTTATGAAATTATTTTTTAAAGTAAAATATGACTCATTGAAAATTTCATAAAAAGTAAAAACTATTGTATTACTTTGAATTATTTATTGTTTATTTATCTATTTTCAATATGTTTCTTTAAAAAAAAATCAAATCCTTCAAATTTAGTGAAAATTTATAAAATAATCTACAATGACATTCCAAACCTTTAATAAACTTTGAAGTTTTTTGAGGTCAAATGAATTTTTTATAATTTATTAAATTTATTTGAGTAAAAAATTATAGAAAATAATTTTTTAATCAACATTATTTGAATTAATTTCCATAATTTCTTTTTATCAATGAGGTTTCATAATTAGTTTGGTAAATTTTCTGATTTAATTGAGAATATTGTAAATTTTGCAATTTTTATGTTGATTTATTGAATTAACTAGTTCAATAATTGGGTTTATTTGAAACTTGATGGAATTAGTTCAAAAACTTTAAGATTTTGCTCCCAAAGTCGACGATGATTATTAGAGGTCCTCTTGAAGTCATTTAAAGACATTTTTCGTTGATTAATCAATTTATTAATTTTTATGGTATACTATTACTATCATCAATATATTATATCTAATGAAATTAATAAGAAAGTTGAACAATCACATATAATAGACGTTCCCCAGAACAAGGGTAGCTTGATCCAAGTGATCAAAGGCTTAATTTGCAAATCAATTCAATTGAAAAGGATCAATTTCACAAGACAAATCGTCCAATGGTAGATCTACTTAATTTTAAGGTTTACTCCACGGTGTCAAAACCCGAAGAGAAGAATACAAGAAAATTGCAAATTAATTAGTGTAGATCTATTTTAGAACAATTAACTTATCCTGGCTTTTATCAAGGGTCCCTCATTAATCCTTGAGCAATCCTTCAAACCTTGATTGAATGGATTCACATTCTTGATCGGATTCGATCAATTGCTCGCTAGAGTTGGTGTTGTTAGGGTTTGGAGAGCTTAATTCAGTTGTAAGAAGGGGGTAATAAGAAAATGCTTAGAAAAGAATTTTGAATTCCAAGAGCTAACTCTAAAGTAGTTGAGGATAGGCTATTTATAGGCACAGGCTACGATTGCTATCATAGTTGAGAATGTATTTCTCTATCCTAGATGACTTGAGCTTATATGAGCTGATTTTGAAAAACTAAGTTAAAGTTGATGATCGTATATAAAATCTCTCAACATAAAAGTCTAACGGACTCAGACCTAACTAGTTACACAATCATAAAAATAAACATATTTACTTCTCGCTCCAATTTGTCAGGTCAAATCGCCTGGGTGGCCACTTCCGCAAAGGGGGATATGACTATCACTCATAACAATGTACTTTCAGCTTCATTCAAGCGAGGATGAGGTGTCGCCCAACAGTTCCCTCTAACTTCTCTCTCCTATTCGATTTCATCCTCGCCCATCATCGAGTAATTGCTACGTCTCGAGCATTCACTCATCTCTCCTAAAAGAGCATTTGGGGCCTCATTTAAATTTAATTGACTCGAGCCCTCTGTGCAATAGCCAAATTCACAAAGCTCACTTGCAAAACATTCTACAAACTAAACAAGGAAATAAAACTAGAACGCGGTTATTTAGTATTTACATAATCATGAATTTTTTCTTACATATCTATGGGTTTGGAACGGGCAAGTAACTCTAAAGCTATAGAAACTCTAAACTCCTATCTGTGATTAGAAGAATTCGTGGAAGCAATGATAGTTTTCTAAGGGAGCGAGCCACCAATCAAATCATACACTGACTAGCCTGCCCCAAGGGCTACAGCCACCGTACCAACGTCCAACGAAGTCCCTTTGGAAAAGTCTCCCCGACCAAGAGATGAATCAAATCTTCTCCACTTCNCACTGCCACTGTACCAACGTCCAACGAAGTCCCTTTGGAAAAGTCTCCCCGACCAAGAGATGAATCAAATCTTCTCCACTTCCCTACAACATTCCTTTGTCTCCCGCCCTCTCCATGCTTCTCCTTGTCAAACATATTGTGGATTAAAACTCTGTCCGTGATGTTCACCAGTGATGGGGTGAGATCTGCCATAACTGGAATATGAGACTGGATAATCAAAAAGTACGAAAACGACATTGAAGTAAATGAGCTCCGGAGATGTATTTTCACTTTATTTATAGGAACAAAGCCCCATAATTCAAGAGAGTATTCATATTATGAGCACTTAGTAAAAAGCAGGGTTATTTATTAGATAGTTAGAATCATTATAATATTAAATTCCATCTTTTTTATTGCAGCATAACAACCTACGATACAAGTGAATAAATAAACTAAATTTATACAAAAAAAAAGTTCATTGCTTGAACCAACACTGACTGAATGGTTCTCACTCTATCCGGCAGTAGAAGGCCGATAAGGCAGATGAACTCAGAAAAAAATAAAAAAATAAAATCAAAAAAATTAAATATTTGTGCATAAATGTTATGATATTATATGCTTTTTACAGTGTTTTTATTTAATATTATGTGAGAAATTTATAGGGCAATAAGTTAGAAAGAAAAAAAAAAAGTAAAAGTTCATAATGCAAAGCATGGACTCAAAAATCAAGAGACACCGTTCAAAAATCCGAAGCCACAACTCCAAAACTCGGCGTCGTAGCACCGAATCAAGCACTGCAGTGCCATAATGATTGATTAAAGATAGATAACCCAAAGCCTGAGCGACAGAATCCATCATCTCAACACTAGAATCCATATCTTAGGCACTATAATGAAAGATCAGAAAATAGAGAGCACAGAGCCTAGATGCTAGAATATAACGTTGCAACCCCTAAAACCAAGAGACGCAGCGTCATCATGCAGAACACAACAGCCCTGACAGGTACAGTTATTGATGCTTAAATTCAAATTTTGGAGAAAAATAGTTGGAAGAGCGGGATTTACTAAAAAGGGAGTGTTGAAGTATGTCTAGGGGAGGCTAAGTTGAGTCTAAGGAGGCTGGAAGATGCTATTACTTGTGAATTTATAGTGTGAGTACATAGAGTGAGTATTTTGGTGTGAGAAAGTGATTGTAAGAGTGTTCAAGAGTGAGTTTGCGCTGTGATTGGTGAAGCAAGGCTATGATTCAGAGAATATCTTGGAGAACCGGCCAATTCACCAAGTTCTCTCTTCTATATCTTGTTTTTTTTTTTTTCCGACGGTCATATTCTCACTTCTATTTGATTGCAATGAAAAATTCTATGCTGTTCTATTGTATTCTCATGTTAGGCTAGACACTTTTCTTCCTATGGAATTCTTACGTTAAATCAGCATAGATTTAGGTTTACAAATTTAAAACTTTTAAAGAGATGTTTGTGAAATTCCAATTTCATTTAGCAATTAGTAGTGTTCATACTATTATTCAAAAAAGTCGCGTGAATATGAGATATCGACGAAGTCATTATTTGCAAAAGAAATATCATAACATAGAATAAGGAAAATAGACATATACGCCTTGATACTTTGCAATCAATAGGGAAATGTGCAAGTTCAGTTTTTAAATAGCCTATAAGCAAAAACATATGACTTAAGATTTTTAAAATGAGTGTCATTATAACTATCGATGGAATTCAGAGACTTAATATTCCTGATTGCTGACGCACACTATTTAAACCAAATGTAAAACATTGATTTCATGACTAAATCTGTTGAAAGTATATCTCGCATTTGTAATTTCATTAACAAAAATTAAAAATAAATCTTTCAAATTTGCAATTACTTTAAATAGAATTATAGTTTACTAGACTGCTGCCCCTGATTTCAACTTTATTCAATTATCCTCGTGAGACAATTTCTGACTCAAATTTTGATATTACTTGCATGATATGTGCACTTGGGTGAACCCATGCCGGATCGGGTCATGAAGCGCTCATACAAGAGGCTGGCCATGAGGGGTCGACCATTGGAGGACTACCACTATAGGTCGGTCACATAAAGGACAACGAGGGTCGACCACAGGAGGTTGATCACGAGAGGTCCACCATTGGAGGTCGATTGCAAGAAGTCGACCGAGAAGGTCGACCATAAAAGATAAACTACAAAAAATCGGTTACTGGAGGTATACTGTAAGAAATCGAGTATAAGAGTTGCCAAAAACATAAGGCTTACCCATCTTACCAAATAAGTTAACAGGAAGAAGACTTTCCCCAACTCTTTAGCAGGAAAATGACTGAATTAGACATTATATATTTAGATGTCGGTGATATAGGTTTATATCTGTCATTTTATGGTGGCCAACCACGATAGAAGGCACTAAATGTAAATGGGATCTGGACCCTCTTATCCGAAAAACCTATGGAAATCCACCCCTAATTCTTCTCCATTTTAGGGAAATGTCCAAATAATTTAAGGATGATAAGACTGAAAAATTTCAGTGCTACCCATTCATAGAAACTCATTTGATTTAAGTTTTAGGGAAATTTGCATACATAGACAGAACTCTTATGTATTTACATATCTAGCAACAAAAATTTTAATATTTACACTTATAACATCATGATGTTATAAACATAAACATAAAAAGGTTACTTTTAAAAAAACAATGATGGTATTTCTTATGTGATCTTACTGATTTGAGTGGTATGCATGTAAATATGAATGTTTTAAAGTTAGATAAGTAATACATAAGAATTGTGTGGAATGTTATGTAAATGCCTCTAAATTTTAATATTTGCATCTCAAACATCGGTCCTACATATGTACCTTTTTAAAACACAATGGAGCTCTAACAGTTGTATTAATGGAACTCACCTAGCTACCTGTTCATTCATCCTTAGAAATAAAGATTGCTATTTCATCCAAGTAAATAACAAAAAAAATAAAAACAAAAGAAAACACCTCCTAAAATTACAAAATTAATTCTAAAGGTTTAAATATACATATATATAATATTTCTCCAAACTAAATGGCATAAAAGAGAAAAGGAAGATTTACATAAGTACTACTCAATTCTTACGCAACCTACCCAGCACTGACCTTCAATTTTCATACATACCATCTTACCCACGCATGAAAGGTGTATTTCACTTTTAAAAGTTAAAATGGCGGCATTTTCGTTGTGATATGAAAGATTTGGGTAGTATAAATGCAAAAAAATAAAGTTTAGATGTTAGAAACAAGAATCGGGTGGTATGTATGTAAATGCCCTAAAAGAAAACTTTTTTAAGAGAAATTTGATCCTACTTGAAACATGGCAGGTCTCTTTTAGCTCCAGAACCAGCCCGGCAACGAAGATTAATAATATGATAATTTTAGAAGGCAACAGTGCACAAATGAACAATAGAATAATGCATTTTTATACTGAAAAAATTTGTTAATAGTTGCATTTTGCATTATTTCCACAATGCTACCCTAACTTTCATGAAACTGAAATCACAAGAAAACTTTCACAGGAAGTTAAAACCTGAATTGGCAATAGAATCAAGGGCCGATGAGGCAGTAGAAGTGTTCTTTAGACAGATGCATTGGTTGCTAGTCCAAGGGCCTCTGCTGCTATTCTGAGACAGTCAGAGGAGCAGACTGCAATGAAGAGAGAGAGAAGGTGCGTCCTTTGATCTATTCTTAAACTGGTTTTAAGAACGCTAGCCACCATCTCCAATTCTGGCTGCAGCCATGCACATGTGACAATTTAGATTGAGGAAATGGAAGACAGAAAATTACAAAATTTGTTTAATCAATCCTAGACTTAATTAGGACTAATAAATCAATGAAATTCACCACATGATTTTTTGTTGGGTCTTCTTTTCTTGGATATTAATAAATTTAAGGGAAATTTACCTACGTACCACCCAATTCCTATGTATTCACATATCAAACACAAAACTTCGATTTTTTATGTACCGAACACCCTACCTATGGCCAAAAGCTAGGGATGGGATGGTCCGTACATAAAAATCAAAGTTTAGGTGTTTGGTATGTGCATACATAGGAATTGGGTGGTAAGTATGTTGAGAAAACTAGGGCGAGGAAAAACTAGAATCGACACAAATCCAGAAGAACACAGAGATTTAACGAGGTTCGGCAAAGATGNTTATAAAGCAACATGGACTTTGTTTCATAAAGTTTAAATTGGTTTCTGCCGCATAAAATCTTAACCAATCCGCTTGAAGAAAGTAAGTAACGAAAGTATGAGTAAATAAAAATAAACAGTAAAAGGATATATTTTCATGTTATTGGGCACATTAGTAAAATGAAAAAAAAGGTAAAATAAATGATGTTAAATATATAGATTGTTATCCATTGCTACGCACCAATCATAAACAAATATTGGTCACATATATAGCTGAGTTTGTCCAATCTTCATTCACTGCATGTCTAATGGAAAAGGACTAAGATAGTTGTCAATACCAGCTTTCAACAAGACCCTTTAATTCTTATGAAACTAAATAGAACGCAATGAAGAAAAAGGATTCATGTAACCGATCCCACGTAATGGGATAAAGGCTTTGTTGTTATTGTTGTTGTTGTTGTATTAGAATACCTCGTCAAGGGTTAAATGCACACACATACACACACAATTTCCAAAGGCCCAAATCACATCAATATTAAAAAATTCCTTCACCCAAATACGTACAAGGCAACTCGGTTGATCAAACAAATAAACCAAGTATACCAGTCTATTCCAACTAATCCATAGTTATTGCAAGCTTCCAAAGTTCATGGTGAATCATCATCTCAATACGACTTAAGTATGAATTGATACAAAATTGTATGCCACCATCACGCTTTATACATACTCACATAAGTCTTACTCTCTAGGACTTCCTCACCTCCAGATGATAAATCCCACCTATGAGCCTTACAATCGAAGCAAAACTAGGAAATAATGATCAAACCCCAAGTCATGTTTATAACGAAGACATGAACCTCGAGCCTTTGGCCTTCTTTAGAAGTAAAGCCTAACCATTAACAAAGCTTATAGCAAGCATATGATGTAAGACCCCACTGTACGCCAAATTTATAACAAAGATGCAAGCCTTGAGCCACTAAAACCTTCCATATATTGCATGAATAGAAAGAATTGCTCAAGTTCATTAAAGACTTAGGCTTATATATAGCCTTATAACATCCTTTACAAATAAATCTGCAGAATTATTTATATTTCCTATTTACAAATAGGACCCTATACTATATACAACTCTCAACACTCTCCCTCGAGATAGGCAAAAGATATCCACCATGCTCATCTTGTCACACAACTTAAATAGATCTAATAAGCTATGTCCCTTAAGGCAATCAGCTACTTGCCCTTTAGTGGCTACATGACTTATCTTTAGCAATCCACTATTCAGCTTTTCCTTGATGAAGAACCTATCAATCTCCACACGCTTGGTTCTATCATGTTGCATCGGGTTGTTGACAATGTTGATTACTGACTTGTTGTCGCACCACAATTTCATTTGAGCTCCTTGGCCCACCTTGAGCTCTACTAATAGAGCTCTTAGTCATAACACCTCGGCAACTCATAAGACCATGACCCTGTACTCTGCCTCTGTCGTCAATCTCACAACTATCGATTGTTCCTNGACCTCGCAACCATCGATTGTTTCTTGTTTTTCCAATAAACCAAATTTTCTCCTCCAAACATGTCATATTCTGATGTGGATGTCCTATCATTAACACAACTCGCCCAATCAAAGTCACAGTATCCCTTTATGCTTAAATACCTATTTTTTTTAAGATCAACACCTACCCTAGTGCACTCTTCTAGTACCTCAGAATCTGATACATTGCATCCATGTTGTCCTTCCTCGGATCATGTATGTAACGCTTCAACATGCTTACTGCAAATGATATGTCGGGAAGAGTGTGACTCAGATAAATAAGATGACATACCAACCTAGGTCACCCTTAGCTTTCATCAGAATTGTGCGTGCAGCTAGATGCGCTACCGAATAAACTCTAAAGTATCAGCAAAAATTCTACGAACAAGAAGGTAAAGAAATGCAGATAAACACATACAGAATTTTCATCAGGAGGAAAAATGCGATAGATTTGACAGAGATTCAATAACTCTTCCAAAGCTTCCGTCCTTTTTCCCTGAAGCTCAAATGCCTGCAACAAAATGGAATCATTGCCCATATCATCAAAATTGTAAAAAAAGAGTCCATGAAACAATTTGAATATTTCATGTGGAAGTTATGGAAAATAATTACCCAAGATTGTAAAAAGCATGACCGACTGCGGGCAGCCACAGCAGCACAAACAAGTCTAGCAGCATGAAGATTGTCAAGTCCAATGTTCTCAGCAAAGCCACAGATAAACTGTTTCACTTCCTCACCATTAATCTGCACAGCACTTCCGGGCTGTCTTACCCTTAACAGAATGCAAATATCAAAAAGACGAGAACAGAATGCATTAACTACTGCACCAATTTATCAATTATCAAAAGATCAGCAATATTTAGCTGTGACCGAAGACAGTACCTGCTACAGATGTTGAGCACGAAGCTAATTGCTGCCCTAAAAAGGGATCGTGTACATTGAATGTCTAATGATACCTTGGCACCCGAAATTTTACATCTCTCTCGAAGCTGCTCGCATTTCAAACAAGAGTTATTAAGTCTTTTTTGTCCCCTCAAAACTAAGTATTTTATCCAAAACGAGTCCCAAAAAATTTGCCGGTTTGGTAGTATAGCAATAAACCTGAGGTCAAGTCAACTTGACCTTTTGTCTCAAATAAAAATATGCAAGTAAAACACAGTGTACTTACCTGATATATACATTTTATAATAAATATATTAGTAAATAATTACTCGTGAGTCCCGTCAATATTTTTTAGTTGTAAAGCCCCACACCCCTAAATGGAAAATTTTTAATCTAGAAAAGGTAGCATCCGTAGCATGTATGATAAAAAACAAAAGCACAAGTGAAGAAATAAAACCCTCGAGTAGATAATTTGGTAAGTGAAAGACATTAGCAAAATAGAAGGTTTAAGCCAAAAGGACATCATCTTTATTAGGCTCGTCTTTTTAGCAGACTAAATGCAGTGCAGTGCGATGGATAGGATTCACACTAGCTACTCAATGCACCGATATTATAAACATAAATCAAGATTTAATCACATTAACATAAATTTTCATCCAGCAGGAAGTTGTATAAGAAACAATCAGTAGTATTTGTATAAGAAGTATGTTTAGCCAAAACTGTCTCCCACAAAACCATATTTCTTTTCACATATTAAGGGGTGCAGCAAAGGTCGGTTCGGATCCGTTTATGTTTATACTAGGAACTAGCATGAAAGCAGTTATTTTTCCAATTTCATGGCACCAAAGATAATCCTGTGCAAATTTGGGAGGAACTTTGATATAAGAAAAATCTCTATAACTTTCTCGTTAGGCAAATAACAAATATATATACAACTCAAATTGACCGTCATACAATCGAGGAAAATTCAAATCATCATGACAAAAAGGAAAGAAATAAAAAAATAGGATAATTAAAGGAGAATAATTCATTTCCCTTAAATATAACAACAGCCCCATGATTTTCAAAAATGCGGGTGGGCCCATGTGATCCACAGTTCTATGCATATCAAAACTCCCCCTCAAGTTGAGTTGTATATGTCATACAACCCAAACTTGCTTTTGAGATCACTAAAGCGATGCCAGAGAAGAGCCTTGATAATAATGTGAGCAATCTAATATTGAGTGGATATAACTTAGCTGGAAAACTCCTCCATTAAGCTTCTCAAAGACAAAGTGTCTATCAATCTCTGTATGTTTGGTTCGATCATGATGTACCAGATTCTTTGAAACACTGATGTTGATTGACTATCACTAAACAACTTAAAGTGCTTTTATTTTCCATGTGAAGCTCCACTAGTAATTTTCTTAGCAGCATCCCTTCACATATTTCAAGGGCCAGAGCACGATACTCAAATTATGCATACCACAGCTTATTTATTACTTCTCCAAGAAACCAGATAACCCCAAACAAATGAATAGTAGCACATGGTAGATCTTCTATCAGTTAGTTATCCTGCCCATCTAGCATCAGTGTAAATCTCAATGTCACGGTTCTCAGTTTTCTTGAATATCGATCCACGTTCTGGAGTTATCTTTAGATATATCAGGATTCAAAAGACATGTTCTAAATAATCTTCATTTGGATTGTTAATATGTTGGCTCACTACACTCACAATCAAAAAAATTGTCAGGTCTTGTATGTGGCAGTTAAAGAAGTTTCCTTACAAGTCCTTGATATCTCCCCTTTCAATTGAAGTGTTATCCTCTTCTTTTGATGCTCGTTGATTGGGATCCATAAAGTATCTGTTGGTTTGCACCCCAACATTCATGTCTACTTTAATAAGTCAATGATATATTTTCTCTAGGATATGACAATACATTTTCTAGATCTAGTTACTTCCAATCTCAGAAAGTATCTAACTCTTTCAATATCTTTGATCTCAAACTCAAAAGTCAAAATTCTTTGATTATTTCAAGTTCCTTTATGTTATTTTCAATAAGAATAATGTCATCTACATATATAACAAAGTTATTATCATACCTTCTTGATTTGATTTCATAAATAAAGTATAATCAGCTTGGCACCGATAGTATCAATTGGCAAGAATAGTCTTGGTGAATCTTTCAAACATGCTTTAAGAGATCGTTTCAACACATACAATGATTTCTTTAGTTTGCACACTAGTTGATTATTTGTGTTGTTCTTTAATCCTGGAAGTATCTATATATACACTTCTTCCTCAAGATTCCCCATTAATAATATTTTTTTAATTTCTAGTTGATGTAAAACTAAAACCTGATTAACAACTAATGACAATAATACTCTTATTGTGCTAAGTTTCACCGCTGAGGCAAATGTCTTTTGATAGTCAGTCCTAGAGACTTATTGAACTCTTTTGCTACAAGTCTAGCCATGGACTTTTTAATGATCCCATCTGATTTGTATTTAACAATGAATACACATTTGTACCCTACAGTTCTTTTCCTATGTGACAGAGTTGCTATGATCCAGGTATCATTCTATTCAAGGAGAAGAATCTCTTCTTCCATAGCTTTTTTTCAAGCAGGAATAGATAAGGCATGTCATATTGACATTAGGACATGCACATTATCCAAGTTTTAAATAAAAGATTTGTAAGATAATAATTTTCATAGTTCACAATTCTTGTATCAAGGGTTTTTTGCATTCCTGCGCTCCTTCTTCTTGGTGCTCCTGATGTGTTGACCCAAACTCTGTGTCAAAACTTGTGTGTGTGAAGTTAGTTTTGGTGATTTGCATTCCTGATTTTGCTTACCTTACATGCTTGTTAGATTTTTTTTTTTTTTCTGGTGTACAAAGTTCTTGGTTCTTGGTGGGAGTTGTGGGAGGGTTTAGTTTAATAGGTTCATTTTCAGTTTGATTTGTGACAGTGGGGACAAGAGACGAGTTCATCAAGGATATACGGAAGGTGAGCTTCAGGTTCCTGAATGGTACCTCAAATAATATATTCTCTCGAACTCTCCCCTTTCAAATATTATATTCTCTCGAACTCTCCCCCTGAATGTGATTTAGGATAATATGGTTAGTTTTCAAATAAGCTGCATCTATGGAGTTGTAGAATTTTAGTGTTTCCGGAAAGTAGCATTTATATCTCTTTTTGTTTGAAAAGTGGTCCACAAAAATGCATTTAAGTGACCTAGGATCAAGTTTGGTTTGATGTGGCTGATGTAGATGAACAAAAGCGAGGCAACCAAAAATTTTTAAGGGTAGATTAGAGGCGAAAACTGAATGCAGGGGTAGGATTTTATGACGGTATTGAGTTGTCAAAGTTTAGCACTCTATTGGACATCCTATCTATCAGATAAGTGGATGTGAGAATTACATACCCAAGAATTATGTGGTACATGAGGATGGCTAGATGTTGCTCCTGCTGTGCTGCGGCATTTTATTATGCGTGAACTTATCTACAAATATTATGTGGAATTTTGGATTGTTGGTGGGTCCTATTCACATGTTAACACACTAATTTGGCAACTTTAGTGTTCAGTTTATATGGTTTCACGTGGCTTGCGAGAGTCAATTACGAAATGCCCATTCAATTTTGGGGAATTTAAAATTAAATTTAGCATTAAGTTCAAACTAAATTGAAACAAAGCTTGTGACAACCTTACTTAACATCTCCAAGATAATGAGTCCATAAACAGTGACGTGAAGCATGCATGTCAGAATGCTTACCCTGCAAAATTTCTTTCTAATTTTAATCTTATGAATGCTCCAATTGATTGTGGTACAAATGAGATTAAAAAATTCTAGAAAAAGTCATCTTATTGTGTCAGTGTGAGACCTAAATTTTTCATACTTTAGTAATTCTACTCATTATATATTTCAACATAATATTTCATTGGCCAATTTGGCGATCCTAGGTTTAATTAAAAAAGTAATGTCGGAAATCTAACTTTGTGGAAGTTAAATTAATTTGTCCGATGATTTCATATGTTTCTAAATTCTCATTGAAATTCTTGATTATTTACAATCACTGTGCCTATCGAGCTTAATGACTAACATTGTTTGTTCTTATTTAAATAAACTCAGCTGTTTGGTTGATCGATAACATGTGATCTACGAATTATCTTTTTCATTTTCATTAATAAGAGCCTGACTCGTATCATATTATTTGCCTTGGGAAACTCTAACTTTCATTTGTCCCGCATCAATATAGTGTTCTAAAATCTAAGAATCAATTTTCATCCTGCCCTCTTGGTTGGGTCAAGTGTTCCCTCTGTTCCCAATCCCTCGGTTAGGAAAATCTATGCATATGTTAGTTGATATAGCAGTATAAGCCCCAAGGCGAGACAACCCCATTAACCCTCAGCATCAACTCAAGTCGCCTTAGCTAGATGTTAGCATCTCTCCAAAGTTATTCTAGCATAATATCTTCCTACTTGGGCTTAAAATCTCCTCATTTCAGCACCCCAAAGCAAGCCATAATATTTTTCCTAACCCCCCCTCTTCTTTCTCCCTTACAATCAACAATCTAAGTAAAGCCGCCAAAATTGTTGTTACTAAGAGTTGCATCCCTTTCCCAACCCAGTTAGCGTTGATGTCTTCACTACTTTTATATATTAATTTAAATTATGACTCTTCGCACTTTTCCATTTATAGTCTCGATTTGATTCGACTGCTTGATCCTCTGTCGCGTGTTTTGTAAAGCCCGGAAAACTAAGGGTATGTTTGGCGCCGAGTTTTTCATGTAGAACGGCCTGAAAATGCAGAAACAGTAATTTTACGCCGTTGATAAACGCATCGGTTTTAAAAAATTTTGATAAAACGCCGGCCGCGAATTAGACCCTACAGCCCGCGTTTCGTATTTATTTTTTCTTCGATTTTTACTGCCCTACCCCCCTCCTCCCCTTTCTCGCGACCAAGCTACGCTCTCATGTACCGCTCTCCCCTCTCTCGCAATTATGCCCTAAAGGTAAGATCCCGGCTCTCCTCCTCGTCTCCGATTCGTGGCTCCGTTTGGCAAGATTTTGCATGTCTTAATTGTTATTTTGCTCTCCCTATCCCCTCTATTCTTCAGTTTTGCTTGGTTCCTTTGCTCTCCCTCTGCCCACGGTATTCTCTATCATTATCTTATGTGGCATTTTGATTTTGCGATGGTTTGAGCTTCTCTAAGCTCTATTCGGTCGATGATTTTCGGATGGTTGTGCGCTGGCATTAGATTTTGCAATTCCTGCGATTTCGCACTAGCGTTGGATTTTCTTTATTGCCGATGTGGTGATGGCTTGTTATGTGGATTTGGTAACAACATTACTTGTAATGTGATGATGTTGGTTACTGTGATGATGATTCAGCTGTTTATGCACGAGTGTTGGATTTTGGAGATTGTCTGATTTTGACTTTCTACGATTTTTTTTTTTTCGAAGATGTGGTGATAGCTTGTTCTGTAAATTTGGTGAGAGGATTCCTTCTACTGTGATGTTGTTTTTTGCGATTTTGATGAGAACAAAATTGATGTTGTGATGTTGGTGGTTACTGTGATAGTGATATTGAAGAAACTTACTGGTAGTGGGTTGGCCAAATTTTGGTAGTGGTGGATTGCTGGTGGTGGTTATTGTAATGGTTGCGTGGTTGTGTGTTGTGTGTTGTGTGGTTGTGTTTGTGAAGGTGTTGGTGGTGGATTGTGAAGGTATGTGAACTTGTGGAGGTGATTGTGTGTGGAGGTGTGGAAGTGTTGGTGTGGTTGTGTTTGTGGTAGTGTTGGTGATGGTGTTGGGAGGTTGTGTGGCTGTGTGTGGGGTGTGGTTGTGTTCTGTGGAAGTATTAGTGTGTGGTTGTGTTTGTGGAGGTGTTAGTGGTGGTGTGGAGAGGTTTGGTTGTGTGTCGAGGTGTGGAGATGGTTGTGTGTCGAGGTGTGGAGATGGTTGTGCATGGGGGTGTGTGGTTGCGGTTGTGTTTGTGGTAGTGTTGGTGGTGGTGTGTGGAGGTTGTGTAGGTGGTGGTGTGTAGACGTTGTGTAGTTGGTGGTGGTGTGTGTTTGTGTTTGTGGAGGTGTTGGTGGTGGTGTGTGGTGTGTGGCGTGGAAGTGTTGGAGCGTAGTTGTGCTTGTGGAGCCGTTGGTTGTGGTGTGTGGAAGTGTTGATTAAGGTTTGGTGTGTGGTGTGTGGTTGTGTGTAATATGTTGTGGTGTGTGGTCGTGATTTCTGAAGTGATGGTGTGTGGTTACGATTTTTGCTAATTACTTCTTCTGTTAAATATTCATGTTTAGTTTTTTTTTATGCTAGTAACTCAATGGTTAAGTCAAAAAAAGTCGTTCGCCAGCTATGTTAGATAAGGAGCCAAACTCATACTTTGTGACCTCTATCTTAAGGAGGTTGAATTGGGAAATAGACTCACCACCTATTTTAACAATGAATGGTGATGAAATATTATGAAAATTCAATGAAATGACGAGAAGGGAATAAGATATAATGAAACTAAAAAACAAATGAGATTAGTTGAAAAGGACTAGAAAATGTGGAAGGAATTAAAACGAGGATCCATGGGCTTGAGTTGGGATTCAATCAAACAAACTATTGATGCTTCGAAGAAATGGTGGGCTGAGAGATTAGAGGTGAGAATATATCCATGTATGACATTCTTTTCCTAAATTGTATGAACATATTCACGTCGTCTTATATTGCAGGTAGTGTCAACTGCCAAGAAATTCAAATTCAGTGGCCTGATCTAGAAGAAAGGCTGGACGGTATGTTTGGTGGGGTTGTAGCAACAGAGACTAATTGTTGAACCCCTAATGAGCAAGGGTTTGCAGACATACCTGAGAACTTGGATGTCGAGCAAGCAATTGACACCGGTGAAGGCCCAAGCCCAAACCAGAATGAAGTGTTCACATGCAGGTCAAAGTGTCCAAGGGTAGAGAAAAAGAAAAGAGGGAGCTAGTTTCATCAGAAGCCAAATATCAAAATTGGTGGCTTCATGCACCAGTGACCCTGGGACTTCACATGCGATCTCTCTCGAAGAAGTTATCCGAGTTTTTGAGGAAACTCCATAAATTTATGAGGACATGTTCTATTTGAATTCCATGAAGTTGTTGGAGGACCCGACCCGTAGACAGTTCTTCATGAAGGTGACCCTTAACCGTAGGATCAATTATTTACTTTTTTTTTACAAAAGCAAGGACAATTGATTTTATTCAATTATCTTTGACCCTTAACCGTAGGATCAACATTGTCGTTGTCGGTCCCTAGCCCGGATGCAAAAAGTGGAGGGTTGCGTAAGGTAGTCGACAGCGAGCGTAAAACTTATCGAAAAAAAAAACATGACATGAATCATTTTGATCATTGTGTAAGTGTTAGGGCGTCACCCTAGAAGCGACGCACTATATAGCCTGAATACAGTGAAAAGTGTGCAAGGGCCGCTACACCGGCGTCCGGGTGTAGTGTTAAATAAGCAAGGGTTCTCACATTACGGACGAATGCGGGTAAAGAAGTTAGTCCATGTAACTATTGAAACTAATATTAGGATAGCATCTTGGAATATAGGTACTCTCAATGGTAAATTAATTGAATTAGTTGATATTATGATTCATAGAAATTTAATATCTTATGTATTCAAGAAACTAAGTGGGTTGGAGAAAATGCTAAGGAGATTGATAATATTTTAAACTTTGGTATTCTGGTAAGAGTCGCACTAGAAATAGTGTAGGTGTAATTATAGGTAAGAGTTTGAAAGATAATGTTGTAAATATTAATAGAGTTGGTAGTAATTATAGATAAGAGTTTGAAAGATAATGTTGTAAAAATTAGTAGAGTTGGTAATAGAATTATAGCCCTTAAGATTATCATTGATACTAAGATTTTTAATATTATAAGTGTTTATGCTCCTCAAGTTGGTTTAGATACAGAGTCTAAAGATAAATTTTGGAATGACTTAGAAGAATTAATACAAATGATACATCTTGAAGAAATAATTTTTATTGGAGAAGATTTAAATGGACATGTCGGTAGAGTGGTAGAAGATTTCAGAAATATTCATGGTGGCTACGGTTTTGGAGTAACTAATGAAGAAGGCAAAGTTATTTTAAATTTTGCTTTAACGTATGATTTTATTATTACTAATACTTTAATCAAGAAAAAAGATTAACATCTTGTTACTTATAAGAGTGGATCTAATAAAACACAAATTAATTATTTTCTTATGAGAAGAAGAGATTCGCGATTGTAAAGATTGTAAGGTCATTCCAAGTGATTATTTAAGTACCCAACATCGTTGATTAGTTTTAGATTTTAAAATTAAGAGTTGTAAAATAAAAAATACTAGGACTCATCATCGTAGAATTAGATGGAGAAACTTAAAAGATACAAATAAAATTAATTTTATGAGCAAAATTCAAGATTTCTTAAAATTTGGGATGTTCATGAAGAAGTAAATGTTATGTGGGATAAAGTAACAAATACTATTAAACAAATAGCAAAAGTTGTGCTTGGAGAATAAAAAAAAAAGTATTTACAAATAAAAATAGTTAGTGGTGGAACAATAATATGCAAGAAAAGATAAAATATAAGAAGTTATGTTACAAAAATTAGTTTAAATGTAAAAGCTTAGAGAACTGGAAAAATTATCAAACGGCCCACAGGGAGTCTAAAAGAACAATCAAAGACGCTAAAAATTCTGCTTTTAATGATCTTTATAATAAATTAGATACTAAGGATAATGAAAAATATGTGTATAAACTAGTCAAACAAAAAGAAAAGAAAAGATTTAACTCAAGTAAAGTGTATTAAAGATGAAAATCAAAAAGTACTTTTCTTAGAAAAAAATATTCAACATAGGTGGGTGAGTTACTTTGATAAACTTTTTAATGAAGTTTATGAAAATACGATCGGCCTTAGTGATCTTAATATCGTGAATAATAATAAAAAGTTTCATTTTTACCGTCACATTAGCAAAAAAGAAGTTGAGGAAGCTTTTAAGAAAATTAAGGGTGGAAAGTTTGTAGGACCTGATGATATCTCAATTGAAGTGTGGAAAATTTTGGGAGATTTGGGAGTTTCTTGGCTTACTAAACTCTTTAATATTATTTTAAAAACTAAAAGATGTCTGAGGAGTGGAGGAAGAGTATTTTGGTCCCCATTTTTAAGAATAAAGGAGATGCACAAGAGTGCAAATTATAGAGGAATTAAGTTGATGTGTCATACTTTAAAATTATGGGAGAGGGTAACTCAACATAGGTTAAAACGCATCACAAAAATTTCTCATAATCAATTTGGATTTATGTCGGGCAGGTTTACTATAGAAGCTATACATTTATTGAGAGGTTTGATGGAGAAGTTCAGAGATAATAAGGAGAATCTACATTTGATTTTTATTGATTTAGAAAAAGCTTACGATAAGGTTCTAAGAGATATCCTTTGGAGAGTCCTCGAGAAGAAAGGTGTTGATATGACTTATATTCAAGTCATTAAAGATATGTATACTAGAGCTGTTACTTGTGTTCAAACTGAAGGAGGATTGACCAAATATTGTCCTATTTCTGTTGGATTACATCATGGATCGACTTTAAGCCCTTATCTTTGTGCTTTAGTTATTGATGGTCTTACTAGACATCTACAGGAGGATGTACCTTGGTGTATGCTTTTTGCTGATGATATCCTTCTCGTGGATAAAACAAGAGAAAAAGCCCAGGAAAAACTTGAATTATGGAGGTCTACATTAGAGTTTAAAGGCCTTCGTTTCAGTAGAACTAAAACTTAATACATTGAATGTAATTTTAGTAGTAATAGCTCTAGTGACAAAAGTGTAACTTTGGGTGATCAAATTATTGAAAAGTGTGAACGATTTAAATATCTTGGGTCCGTTGTTCAAAGCGATGGTGATATAGATGGGGATGTTAATAGTAGAATTCGATATCTTGGGTCGTTCAAAGCGATGGTGATATAGATGGGGATGTTAATAGTATAGGTTGGTTGGTTGAAGTGGAGGAATGCTTCGGGTCTTTTGTGTGATAGAAAAGTACCGCTAGATATCTTGGGTCGTTCAAAGCGATGGTGATATAGATGGGGATGTTAATAGTACGATTTAGATATCTTAGGTTCGTTGTCCAAAGCGATGGTGATATAGATGGGGATGTTAATAGTAGAATTCAAGTTGGTTTAGTTGGAAGTGGAGGAATGATTCGGGCCTTTTGTGTGATAGAAAAGTACCGCTTAGACCGAAAGTAAAATTTTATAAGACGGTGATGAGACCTGCAATGCTCTATGTCGTTGAATATTGGCCTTTAAAAGAGAAGCATAATAATAAGTTAAGTGTTGTCGAGATGAGAATGATTNTGAACTAAAACTGAATACATGGAATGTAATTTTAGTAGTAATAGTTCTAGTAACAGAAGTGTGTCTTTAGGTGATCAAATTATTAAAAGGTGCGAACGATTTAGATATCTTGGGTCCGTTGTTCAAAGCAATGGTGATATAGATGGGGATGTTAATAGTAGAATTNTTGAATACATGAAATGTAATTTTTGTAGTAATAGCTCTAGTGACAGAAGTGTGACTTTGGGTGATCAAATTATTAAAAGATGTGAAGCGATGGTGATATAGATGGGGATGTTAATAGTATAATTCAAGTTGGTTGGTTGAAGTGGAGNGTGACAGAAATGTAAGTTTGGGTGATCAAATTATTAAAAGGTGTGAACGATTTAGATTTCTCGGGTATGTTGTTCAAAGTTGGTTGTTAATAGTAGAATTCAAGTTGGTTGGTTGAAGTGGAAAAATGCTTCGGGCTTTTTGTGTGATAGAAAAGTACAACTTAGACTGAAAGAAAAATTTATAAGACAGTGGTGAGACCTGCAATGCTCTATGGCGCTAAATTTTGGCCTTTAAAAGAGAAGCATAATACTAAGTTAAGTGTTGCCGAGATGAGAATGATTAGGTACCTTTAAAAGAGAAGCATAATAATAAGTTAAGTGTTGCCGAGATGAGAATGATTAGGTGGATATTGCGAAACGAATATATTCGTGATAGGGCTGGTGTAGCTCCTGTGATAGACAAAATTAGAGAAATTCGTCTTAGATGGTTTGGTCACATTAAGCTTCGACCATCTGATGATCCGATTAGGAGAGTAGATGTTTTAGATTTGACTTATATTAAGAAAGACAGAGGTAGACCCAGAAGACTTGGGCTTATTGTATAAAAAATGAGCTTAATTTATTAGAACTAAATGAAATAATGACACTAAATTGGACGCAATGGATAAAAAAGATTCATGTAGCCTACCCCACGTAGTGAGATTAAGGCTTTGTTGTTTTTGTTGTTGTTAAACTTAATTTAATTATATAAAGAGTAGTTGAACGTTGAAATTAACCTTCATACCTAAAATTCTTCCCCTTTTCTGATTTCAACTTGCTTGCTAGTTTCCCTAAATAAATTTGAACACAATTTAATTAAAATTTTGATTTAATGAATTTAATTTCAATTATTTACAATTAATAACTTAATACCTTACCTTACAATTGCTCTACCTAGACCGAGTAACGCGAACCAAGCAAATAAGGCTCGGTCGTGCTTAGGGCAGCACTTATTCTGCTCGTTTATATTTAGAGCTCAGAAAGTGTGTTTGTGTTCGACTCATTTGCTTAGCGAGCCGAACAGGAGCCGTTCACGAATAATAGCCGTTTTGACAACCTTAATCACGTAGTCATAAGATGTTAAATGTTGGAGCATGATTTAAAAATTATTATTTATATTAACACATCATTTGAATCTAATTTAATATTTTTTATTCTATTTTCTTAATTAAAACTTTTAATTGATTATAAATCTTTGTAGCCATGTAGTCAATTAAATTTTTTAAAAATACATCTCATCAAAGATATATATATATATATATATATATATATATATATA